>CM054803.1:38119112-38419112 GCA_028984105.1 Lavandula angustifolia
TAAAATAGCAAAAGCTACTGCTTAGAAGCAAAAAAATGAAGTGGAGTGCCTCCTATTTATTACTCATCCAGATATTATCGCCCTCTCTCTCTCCAAATCCAATATAACACAATTTTCGTTCCATTCCCTACTCGAAAATTTATGATTTTTTAACTTTTTTTGGAAGCTTAGATTATTTCTTAAAATACAATATGAAAAAGAAATCGATTGTCTCAACTATACTTACAAAAATTTGGATAAATTCTCATTTCTTCCACCAACCACTCGAAAATTGTGCTAATTTCTTAATACTGATTAAAAATCATAAAATAGACACTTAAACAAAGAGTTTTTAATCTTCGTCTTGAAACCCGATAGAGACGGTAATAGCGGGACGAATAAAGTATTAAATTATATTTTAAAAGTTATAAAAACTATCGAGCTTTTGAGCGAGTTCTAATACTATAACCATTTATCGAATCGGCTCGAGCTCATATTAAAAGCTAGATTATTGGTTTCGAGCCTTTTAACTGCGACAAATCTCGATTACAAACCTATTTGGCAATGGTTTTTATCCTTTACAAAATATAGGCATTGCAGAAAGATGTGTTATAGATATCAATGTTTTATATGTATATATGTATGTGTTGGGGAGTGAATCGGAATAAGAACTTCTACAATGTATAAAAGCTATGAGATCGATAACATGACTTTGACAGACAATACTATATATGCAAGATTCTATTATACATAATTCTTATATGTTTTATGCGTAAGGAAAATGTACATATAAAATTATAGGATTTTATTTATAAAAAAATATAAGGGATTCTACATAAGTTTAGAGTTTATATGCTTAGGGTATGGATTAGGTAAGAAGACGTGAGTTAGCTATATATGGAAGATATGAAAATATGCATGTTTATTATATGTTTTATGCATATTCCTTATTAATAAGCCTAGATTTGTAGCTCTTTTGTCCATTTAATTTGGGTATTATGAGAGGTGAAAGTGTAGTTTTTGCTATATAAAATGGAGGAAAAATGAAGAGATCAAATGGAAAATGAAGAGATAGGGCAATCTAGACCAATTAGTTGATCCTTGCCCAAAGTTGAAGAAATTAGGATTGCAGAAGTGATTTGGGCAAGGGCGAGTGCTGGGCAAAGAGCATGAGATGCCAAAAGAATTACTAAGACCCTTTACCCCCACTTCAACGATACGAATGTTGATCACGGCGTAAAAAAAAAAGATATTCGGCGGGCTAATATCTCGCCAGACCATACCGTCTTATCCCACTGGGCAAGAAGTACCTACTCTCTGCGACTTAAGACTCAAGGCAAACACTTTTTGGAGGAAAAAGGGCATTTGAAAAAGACTTGATATCTATCATCTTCAAAAGCAATCGAGAAGAGACTCATCCCACTAGAACCATTCTCTCCATTCTCTCCATTAGAAACGTTTTTCTTAGAAGCTTCAAGTTACCGTCAACCAAAAACACCATTAGTGTAGTTTAAATTCTCACCTAAATTTCTTGCCTAGTTTAGTAACTTCTACTTTCGCCTAGTGCGTGATGCAACTATCTCCGAAGGAGAGACTATTTAATACAAGTTCGGTTACTTTTAAATATGCTTTCTGCTCTAGTTTTGACTTACGCATTTATTTCTCTCATGTCTTCCTCTATTTCTTACCGCTTTGTTATTTACATGCGATTACGACCTTAGCATGATGTTTGTTGTTTTGAAGTTATGTTTGAAGTTTTATGTTAGAACATAATCTTGTAGCTTGAAGCTTTTCGTTCCATGTCTTTTGGATCTGTATTCTTATGCTTGTGTACTTGTTATTCCCCCAATTTTAAGTTATTTGTTAATGTCTGTTTCATACCTTTCTTGGATCCATTGTTATTTTGTCTATTTAGTCTAGATTTGTATTATGTTTTCTTTCAACATGCTTATTTCGAGTTTCCTACCTATAGTATGAGTAGCTAATCTCCCGGATCTGCCACGAGGTAATGTGACACCATGTCCATTTAAACCCTGATGAGATGTGAGAGCGTTCGTAATAGTTGGTTAGATTATGTCTTTAGGCCGAAATCATATAGGATAGTTGTGACTTGCTTGGATCTCGATCGATTTGGGTAGGGAGCGTATCTGCGGGCAAACGTAGATTGGCTTGGTTTCTACTTTGAATGCTTGAACATCAAGATGAAGCTTTGACACTGTTCCTTGCTCTTAATGCTCCTCACAAATGTCGGCCAGGTCGTTGCTAAACAAGGGTAGGTTAGACACTTTGGTAGGTGGTTGTTTCAATGCTCAACATGACAAGTCCACAGTTATGAGATAGGAGTAGACGCCCTTGTGCTTAACACATCATCCTAGCCGGTGTAGCCCCTTAGCTTAAACCAACTCGTCTAGTAATGCAGGATCGAGATAGAGGTGGTGTGGAATTATCTTAGCTAAATTGCCTTTAATTTCCTTGTTAATCGGTTGTTATTTGTTGTTTACTAATTTTATGTCCAATTGACATAACTTCGCCTAGTATTAGATAACACAAACTTAATGTTGATGCTAGTCAAACCCTTAGTGCACGTAGGGAGGAGTTAGTTTAATCACATTGCCTTGAGGATCGACTCTGCTTATGCTAATACTCGCTTGTTTGTCTTAGTACCGTGCAGGGAGTTTATAAATTTATTTGGTGTGTCGATTCTCACAAAGGAACCGCACTCGATCACTTAATTTATTTATTTTTGCATAAATATTGTAACTTTTACACTTTTGACCTTATGCATAAAACATAAGGAAATATTCTAAAGCACATTCAATCCAAGTCATTCAATGAGATGAATGCTTCAAATTGCTTCTTATTTACTATTTTAATGAGTCTTCTTATATAATCTATTCCCTTCTATGAACGGGTTTATCCACCCATGCAAGGGTATATATTATATTTAATGTAATTTAATAAGATTATTTTGGGTACTACATCATAGAGTGTGGATCGGGTATGAACCTCATTTAATGTGAGAACTAGAAACTATGCATAATTCCTATATATTTTATGCATAATCTTTATATTTTTTATGCAAAAAAAAAAACTATAATTTTAGACATATATATATATATATATATATATATATATATATATATATATATATATAGGGTGTGGTTCAAGGAAGATCCACCCTTCATAAGAGATATGAGAACCAATCCACACCCTATATATCTTCCCAATCAATGGTGAAGATTAGATTAATTATGTGGAAAAAAAACAAAAATGAGTGGAAAGGGCAAAATTGGTAAAGAAAAATACTACAATTTTGAATGAAATTTAGACACTTTTGAGCGCTCAAAAACTTTATTTTTCAGCATTCTTCCAAATCGGTTTCTCTTTCTCTTTCCGTCTCCACGTTCAAGGTCTGGTTTTCTCTTTCTCATTCTTGTACGAATTCTCTTCCTCATTTTGTGAGATTTCCGCCACTTCCGAATAGTATATTGCTGAATTCCGCCAATTAACAGGTAGGATTCGAATAAATTCGTTGGCCATTAGAACCCTAGGGTGTGGGTTTCTTAAAATTCGAAGTTGCGGAGTTTCGTTTGAGTGGGTTTAGTATTTCTTGGTAAATTTATTAAGTTTGGTATGTCAATTTTTGTAGTTATGTACTTCTATTTTCAATATTCATCGCGAGGTACCGATTCGCCATAGAAAAGTGTAGCGCCCTGACCTCCACGAGGATCACAGAGGTCGTGTCGCTACGGGAGAGGCTTTATAAAATATGTTTTCATACCATCTTTTGAAAACTCGGAATATTTTTCTATTTTAAAACCCGTCATTTAATGCGCCCATATGTAAAAGAGTTAGATTTGTTTTTATGCGATAAGCGGAATACGAAAATATATTGACTTTAAGAAATATATCAAAACCTAAATATCCATTTACAATACTATAGAGTGCAAAATGATCATGGCACAAACCCCTCCTCAACCCTTTCACCGTCACCCTGCTCGTTCAACTTGAAAACATTTTTGAAAACAATTTGGGGCTGAGCACTAGTGTACTCGATTGGGATAGACAGTTCGAAAACTCATAAATAGTTTATCCATGCATGAAATATGTATTGGAGAGTTTTGAAAAGAAACTACTCCAACCATACAAAACATTTGACATTGGGTGCGCATATTTGTGTCACATTTCCCGTTACTTCTACCTCTTGATTCTCATAACTTGGGCCTTGCCCTCAGAGTTGAAACTCGAGGAGGTCCCTCATATATTGTTAGTACTTGGTACACAAAGATGATCACACTTTGTGTTACTAACAAACACGTGTACACCATTATTAAATTAACCCTCATCTAGCGTGTTAGGCCGGATGAGAGCCTCGTCGATCTATCACGTAGAAGCATTAAATAGGTAAATGCACAAAACTTTCATGGATAAACAGATTTAGTAGAGCTTACTAACTCAAGGATAATTTTTAGAGAAAATATTACCCACCTCAAAATTCACTCCGGATTTGGGTTTTACGCGTAATCCCGACACCGGGCTATTGCTCTTTCACAAAAGTACCTACAACCATATTCTAATTATTAACGACTTGATCTAGCAGCCGGGTACAATTCATGATCCATATAACAATACCTAATAGTTATTAGGTTAGAACAATATCCTAGCTATAACTGCTAAACTTGTGCATAAAGCCTTTTTTCAAGAATTCCACAGACCATGGTTTCGTTCCATAAATTCTAATATTCTATAAATATCTTCCTTAATGAGTCTAGTTTACACTGAAATTGGTTTCATAATAAAATAATAAGTCTTCTAGGAGTTATCATCAAAATAGTACTCACTGTACAAACATGGACAATTTTTGCCTTACTATAGTTTAGCTACGAATTGTGGGGTCAAACGTACTCTAAAAATTCTGAGATTCCACACAAACTTAGGGGACATTCATGTAAATATCATATCAAAAGTTCACTCACGATGGATAAGCGACAGCTTCAGAAAATATAGAGTAATTTCCACCAAAATCCACTATACCGAATGCATGTCTCCTATTAACAAAAGAAAGTTTATAATAAACTTCTTTTACATACATGGTTTAAAAATATAAAATAAATATTTTACATATCATTTTTGTGGAGTGAAATATAAATATTTTACTAAGCTCTAACCCGAATGCATGGTTTTTCGGCAAAGATAAAATTGAAAATTTATTTAAAATATAAAAACATGTCCAAAAATTACCAAAATTTACAGAGATCTTAAAAACATCCTAAAGTTTGTCTCTATAATTTTTCTGGAATTTTTCAAGCAACAAAAGATTGAGTAATTGGCTTAGGAACTCATGGAAGAATCGAAAACCATCAAAATGCGTTCTGCCTAAAATTCGTCCACTCTAGGAGGATTCTTAAATGAGATCTTGCTACCCTATTTGGACCTTATGATAGATCTATCATGACCTTATATGTTTACACTAGGAAATACCATGCATGTAACATGCAATGCATCTCTAAGCATATTTGGGTTGTGAGGAACATAATAGAGAATTTAAACAAGGAGGATTACTTCTTATGCTAAGATTTCCACATGCAGTCCATACCCCTTCATGCATGCACGATTCGAAACAAAACTCAACACAACAACAAGAAGATCGACATTATCCTACCCCGAGAGCATCATGTTCGTAGAAAAAGGGAAAAAAAATGAAGTATAATATAACAAGGTGATAGAGATGCTTACTTGATGGATTACACTAGCTACTAAGAACTCCTAAGATTTGCTTCCCTCCCCAAAAAATCGATGCCACCAGCTAGAGGAGATCTTCTTTGCGAAGCTAAGTTTTGAGGTATGGTGTGGGATCGACAAGGTTGTGGTGATTATATAATGAAGTGAAGACCAAAGTGACCAACTCCTAGCTACCCTCCCTCATGCATGTATGCCACGTAGAGATTGAGGCAAGAGTGAATAGTGCCCTACCATGCACTACCACTATAGTGTATAGGCTTCATGATTTATATGCATAGTGTTTCTCAAGTGGGAGGCAAATTCATCCATGATGTGAAGCACCATATCCACGTGGTGAGTGGGGAATTAAATCAAGGAGAAACATTCCACTAATCCTAGTATAAATATGTAGCTTAGATGCTAATTAAAACATGTGGTGACTTAATTATTCGTATAATGGTACCTATAGTATCACAAATTGGAACTATGTTCTAATGGTAACATAATTTATTATATTACTGTCTAGAAAATTTCTCTTGGTATGAATTTATTATCGGCTTATACTAATATAGTCGAATAATGCGACGCGAATATCAAGGTCATACTAACTTATCATGCCACACATACATATACATGCATACCGATTTCTACGACACGACATGATACTAGACTCGCTCTTAAGGCTTAAATATTGATTTCGAAATACGTAAAATTACGGGTCATTACACTCCCTCTCCCTTAAAATAAAATTCGTCCTCGAAATTTGCGTACCTTCATAGGATAGTTCTGGGTATAGTGAATTGATTTTCTCCTCCAATCCTCTTGGTCATGATGATTCCACAACACTTTGACCAAGGGTATTTGCTTATTTCTCAACACTTGAACCTTGCGGTCAAGGATTCGCATTGGTCTTTCTTCGTAGCTTAAATCCGGGTTCGCTTGCACGTCATCATGCTTGATTACGTGCTTAGGATCGTATACATACTTTCGGAGTTGAGAGACATGGAAAGCATTATATGCATCTCCGATGTTTGGTGGCGTAACCAACCCGTAAGCCACATAACTAATTTTATCTAAGATTTCAAAAGGGCCATGTATCTCGGGCGTAACTTACCCTTTTTCCCAAAACGCATAATTCCCTTTGAAGGAGAAACTTTAAGAAAGACGTGATCTCCAACATTGAATTCCAATTCTGTGCGGCGTTTGCAGTGTAGGATTTATGTCTATCTTGAGCTTCTTTGATTTTTCCTTTGATTTCCTGAACTTTTTCCACCATTTGTTGCACTAATTCTGGGCCCAAAAGCTTCCTCTCATCGACTTCATCCCAGTATAGTGGTGATCTGCATTTCCTTACGTACAGCGCCTCGTATGGTGCCATACCAATGGTCGCCTGATAACTGTTGTTATAAGCAAACTCTACCAGTGGTAGTATATCTTTCCAATTTCCACCTTTTTCTGTAATTATAGCTCTTAACATATCCTCTAACACTTGTATTGTCCTTTCAGACTGTCCGTCAGTCTGAGGATGATAAGTTGTGCTGAATTTCAGTTCTGTATCCATAGCCCTTTGCAAGCTGACCCAAAATTTTGAGGTGAATCTAGGATCCCTATCTGAAAATTGACACTGGCACTTCGTGTAATCGCGCAATTTCCTTGATTTAGATCCTCGTAAACTTATCTAATCCAAAAGTCATTTGGATTGGTAGGAAATGTGACGACTTGGTTAGGCGATCCACTATAACCCATATGGTTGTATTCCCGTGAGTCGACTTGGTAGACTAACGACAAAATCCATATTAATGTGTTCCCATTTGTAGGCTTCATGTGTATAGGCTTCATGATTTATATGCATAATGTTTCTCAAGTGGGCATGACCAAAACAAAAAATGAAAAAAAGCATAAGATTGATGATGCAAGAACAAATTGACAAGTCAATGTTGTCCACGCCTTAATGGAAGCCATAAGCAAGATGAACGATGCACATGTAGCAATGGTAAGGAGTATGGGTTTTGGGGGGAATATTGGTCTTAAATGTAAGTAGGTTACTAAATCAAATGTGTTATTGGGTAGTTGACAACTACGACCCAAAAAAATCTGAACTTGTGATATCGGATGGTAGGAGAATTGATGTGAATGAGTTTGATGTTCGTCGGGCTTTTGGTTTTCCTAGGGGGGAGCTAGTTATTAGGACCAAAAATTTAACGAACGAAGTGATGTAGTGGATGAATGGGTAGCGCAATTCACTAGAATAGGAATTGCTGAAAATTGTCATAAGATTACGGCGAACCATGTCATCCTTGCAATGATAGATGATAAGATTGCTGGTAAAATGTTTAGGATGAACTTCCTTGTCTTGCTTTCCAGTTTTCTTATTCAATCCACTACGCATGGATACATTTATCCTTTTTTTTCCGATCCTTTAGAGGAACAAGGTAGCGCAATTCACTAGAATAGGAATTGCTGAAAATTGTCATAAGATTACGGCGAACCATGTCACTGCCGCAATGATAGATGATAAGATTGCTGGTAAAATGTTTAGGATGAACGTCCTTGTCTTGCTTTCCAGTTTTCTTATTCAATCCACTACGCATGGATACATTTATCCTTTTTTTTCCGATCCTTTAGAGGAACAAAGTGATACAATGTAGTGGAATTGGTGTGAGTTGCTGATCCGCTGCCTTATTGAAAGCACACGGACGTGGAAAGAATGCAAAACCAAACCATTTTTTGGCCTATCACTCTTCCTACTGGTATGATTACTATAGGAGTTTATGCATATATTGAATACATTTTATGCATAATAGGTACCACTTTCATGTAAATATGTCTTTTTGCAGGTCTTTTATGTGAATCGGGTGGTCATGTTCAATCAGCGCGTGGGGAGGCACCTACCCTTGATAATTAATTGAGATAAAGTTGGATTGAGGAACCGACAACATATAGAGCTGGTGAATGGAGGATTTGGTGACGGGCGCATATTAGAACCAAGAGATCTTTCGAGTTTGGATGAAGGAAATCGAATAATGCATTGGATAGGGCACGCACCGGACCGTGAACCGGGGGGTTCTTCGATAGTTGAAGAATCGTCGTTGAAGTATTCTTCGTTGGTCATGAAACAGGTCGAACTAGTAGCGGGGAGATGGTTAAATTGATGAAGCCGGATTGAGGAAGCACCAATCGAGTTGTTTAGCAATAATTCGTTTAAGAAAACAAGTAGATGCGGCTTCGAGGATGATTGCATGTGGTGTTCCGAAACGGTTTCGTTGGTTGAGGAACCGATTGAAGAGGAAGATGGGGAATTCTGGAATTCGAAGGCGATAAAGGAAGCCATGTTTACTATAGACACCACGAGGCTAATGGTGAAGAATTACATGGATGACTTACCTAGTTACGACTTGGGGGATGACACGGTGTTTTCCTACTTACTCAACTTGATAAGATAAAAATATTGATATCCGTTATTACAACCTATCATAAACCATGACATGTATATTGTATTTGGTGTTGAAGGGAATTTTTAAAGAAGATAACATAGGGTCTGGCAACAAATTGGCAAGAACAAAATGTTGTCAATCAATCTTCGAACTAATTCCTGGACAAAACCGATGCGTAAATAGGTGAGGCAAACGAGGCAATAGTTGGGGTTGTTGCAAGCATAAATGAAGAGCATGCTACTAGTGAGAAAGAGGTAATTCCTATGAGCATGTAATTATTAGACAACTTTCAAAAAATGCACAGTTAGTAATTATATTGATAAAAGAAACTTGTCGCGTTCTTATAACCAGCAAAATGTGGGTGATCAAATCGTTGATGGCATTGATTTATTGGTTACGTGTATGCAATGAAGCATGTTAGTTTGTTACTTTGGAGTATTTATTTCCCGTATATGCATATTATTGGTTACGTGTATGCATGAATGATTAATTGGATAAGCACTAAACAAAATCTCCAATAAACATATATATATATATATATATATATATATATATATATATATAATTTTTTTAGTGCATAATTTGTAGATGGTTTATGCATATGAATTTATCGGTTGCAATATCTATGTTAAATTTGCATGGATCAACCCTTATATCGATTGAGAAGAAGTAGTTCTTGCATATGTAATTAATAATTTATGCGTACATAGGGATTGATTCATGCATATAGTTTCCATGATGTTTAACTTCTATTGATTAAAAATTTCAAGGGTGGCAATGATAACGAGGAAGATGAAGTAGAATCTGATTCCGAAGATGGTGGTAAAGAGAGTCCAAAACCTGCGGTAAAATACTTACGAAGCTTACTAATTGTACATCTTAACATTCATAAATTGATTGTGTTCTGTTTATGATTTATAATATATAGATTACAAGCAGAATGCCTTGTCGGAAAAAATCTTCAATGAAAAGTGCAAATGCGAAGAAGTCACCGTACATCATGCATTATGTGGATCCTTCGAAAAGTTTGAGAAAAATGGAGATTACAATGTGTTGGTTCAGCACATTTGTGGCTGATGATGATTGGTATCGTTTAAGTAAAGTCAATTTGTAAATTGTTATCTTCTTCAATATGTAGTAATACCCTCTTTATCTTTGCTGCTTTGAAAGTCTGCTATTTGATTGGAAAGATATCAAGATTTATGCAAATAAGATGCAGAGCTTGAGGCAAAACATCTGGGTCAATAATTTGATAATTGATGCATGGAGTGCTATTCTCATCGACAAGGAGCAAGTTAAGTCAGATGAATCACCACTTCGGTTGTTTGCACCATTGACGGTACGCATACTTGAATTAAATTATGAACTTCACATGATTATGTTGATGAAGAAATATTAATTAAGAATATGTAAGGACCACAGAGTGGAACAGTTGTTTGTCTGGAGAAAGGCATTGATGCATTTAAGAAGCAAGAAAATTTTAACCTTGGAATGGCAAAGACTCTGACAGCCCATAAAGTTGCAAATCTGAATAAGATCCAAATGATAATCACATTTACACCCAATCTTGCACTTCCTTTTATGAACAATATGATGGAAACTATTTCTTCTTATGCATAGATGTTTTCCCGATGAGAACGAGGGATGCTACTACATGATCTGTTTTGATTTGAGAATGAAGAAGACTTTCATAATTGACAACACAACTGATCACAAAAGCATTGAAATGAAAGTGAAATATGGCAACATACCAAATGATTTGGTGAGAAAACGTCGTATTATTATTTTTGGTTGTCCTTGGATTTTTAAATTGGTTTCTAATATAGTACAAATTACAAATGCTCAATATTGTTTCGTTCTTAGACTTTACTGCTGCAACAATACTTGACTGAGATGAAATGCACGAGCCGAGCAAAAATGGTTGAGAGATGCCAGATAGAAATGATCATTCCAGATTGGGGAAACCAATCAAAAGTTTTGGATTCAGGTTTGTATTAATGAGCATGACATTATCGTACTGTATGCATCAATACTGTAAAAGGTATGCATAAAACCCTTTGGGCAACCAAAATTTAACTCTGACGGATTTCTTTCAGGTGTGTATTTGATGAGGCACATGGAGACATTCAAGGGTGGCGAAAGCAACTAGGACACTGGATTTTCAAGGAAAGGTGTCAAGCAGATCAAACTTCTAAGGGTGCGCTACTGCTTGAGCATAGTGAACTTCAATGAAAACAAAATGAAGGAGACAAGAGAACTTGAGCTCGGTTGGTCATGCGATGAGAACAAACCGAATTCAAAAGAATGTGCGAAAACAATTGCTAGACAATTAGTAGTTTAGAGATGTAGTTTTTGGTTTGGAGAACGGATTGTTATTTCTTATGTTAGTTCTTATCTTTTTTATTGAAAGACTATTAGAACTTTTGTAGTAAACAGTGTGTTTTCGTATATTACTATTACAAGTTAAGCATATATAACGTATAATTTATGCGTATACATATGTGGCTTTTTGTTTTACATAAAATGACAAACTAAGTAAAGAGGGTATATGCATAAACATGACATACGGTGTGCATAATATTACGATCTTTGTATGCATGAATAGGAGAGTAAAACACGAATATAGCACTTGCGTTCGCTAAATTATGCTTACAAGGGAATTATTTCATAAATGTCACTAATTAAAGTTAATGCATGATTACAAAATGAATATAACCAAAATAAACGATATGCATGATTATGATAACCAAATACCAAATGCATAATCAGACGAAATAAATGCATAAACATAAATCGTTGTCTGCATGAATAAAAGATAAGAAAATATCTAGAGATCAGAGTTGAAAAATGTAAGCATACAATGACAAGCTTTCGTGCATATGGATATATTAAGTTCTGCATAAACACTTAACAGTCAGCATCCGTTACGTTTGGGCAGTTTCTTGAATCGTGATGTCCCATCTGCTTACATTTCCGACACATCCTCTTAGGCTTCAAATTAGCTCGCAATGCTGCCTCCTTCCTAGACTAAATTCTACTTCCCGAGCCTTTGGTTTTCACTTGATCTGGGGGCAACACATCTACAGCTTCAGGAATTTGAGATCCATAAAATTTCTCAAATGTGTTTTTGTTTCCCTTGCTACTTGCCACGCCTTCATCCTGAATCTGATATTTGTTGATCAAAGCTTCAAAATCAGATAATAATTCATTCATACGTGCAGGGTGGCCGGTAACTAAATTCACACATTTGAATACTACATCCAACAATTTCTTAATGGCAGTTGCGGGAGACTGACCTCCATTCCCAATTTCAGCAAGCTTATCAAAACATTTGAAAGATACGTTTCTACCCCAACGAGAAACCACACATGAATCCAAAGACGAAATTGAAATTTGAATTCTTCAACACCTTCAAAATGTGCCTACACAACAGACCATGCACCTCCATTCTCATGCATGTGCATGAGAATCTCTAATCAACAACATTATAAGTAACCACGAAAGCCCCTTTCATAGTATCATCTATTTCAAAGATCTTCCCACAAGAATTATCGGATATTTTCTTAATACAACACATATTAACCGCATCAAGCCATTCAGTCTGCACCTTATAGAACATAGTGTTTGAATACACTGCGGGCAAACTTCGCTCCAAATGCAACTTTGTTATCAAAATTGGTAAGCTACCATCATCAGCTGCATTTAGTTTGTCGTGTGTGTGCCGTTGAGCATGAATTGCACTCTCGTAGAGTAAATAAAACATCAACATATTCGCCTTTGATTTTAAATATGTCCGGAAAAAATGATTCTCGCTCTCGGACATGGATGTGGTGCGGAACAATCCAGACATTGGAAAGTCTCTAAAATAAGCGGTGTTGGGTTATGAGTCAGTAATTGTTTAGATCATTGCTAAGGGGGTACTTTGAACTGTCCTCAGTAGTTCATGTATTTAGGACTTATTGCTATATCTCGGTAATGGGGGAAATTGTAGTGATTTATCGCCATAGAATTGAAGATCCCAAAACCTGTCTTGTACCCTTAGTATGTTGTCTTTCGGACTTGATGATGTAATAGGCTAGACTGTTCTTATTTTCGTTATCTGCTTTGTCTAAGTCCTGTAAGGGGTATTTGTTGGTCTTAACTTCGTAGGGAAGTTAAATTCCGTAACCCCATGTCATCGGTTTGTAAGAGCTCGTGTCCTCGGGTCTCCAGTGACCATTATCGCAGAAGACTTTCATCGGTGACCTCCATTGAAGACACAGTTTGAAGAAGCTCAGTACCTTCAAAGTCTCCGGCTGACTGCTCTCAGTAGAAGACTTCCATCAGCCGACTCAGATGAAGAAGTCAGTACAATCGTTCCAGATCTACTGTATCCGAAAGGAAACGACTGCCCGACTATTACTGTCATTCGAAAGTCAGCAGAGTATCATACGAGGATAAGTGAGAGTCAACTCAGATGAAGACTGATGTCTGACAAGTCTCACCTACCACAAACCTCGCCCAATGAGAAGCAACCTAAGCCTTACCTGCCCTGACACTAAAGCTGCTCTTGTGGACAGTGACCAACCACTCTGTGACGCTACTTCGAAACTTATGGTCGTTTTCCTTAGACGTTTGTGACACGTGTCATCGTCTTCTCCAATGGACAAATGTCTGGGTCACGACTATAAATAGAGAAGCATTTCCGAGCTCAACACATGGGACATCAAAGGGAATACACGCTCAAAGCATTCAAACTCTTTAGCGCATTCACGACGATCTAGCGAAGAACTTGCATAGTTGAATATCTGTAATTCTTCTCTCTAGAGTTTCTTTAGTTCCCTCTTCTCTATCTAAGCTCAACTGTTATATCCATAGCTTAGAACCTTCGAAGGAGTTCACTTTCTGTGAATCGTTCTTATTGTAAGAACTCCTTCATTGTTGGAGAAAATTCCCTCCCCTTCAAACTTCGGTTTGATTTGTAAAGTCGCTAAGGACTATAACTTAGAAGCGGTATGTCTAGCGCACAGATTAATCAACACGAACTCCTGTTCAGCAGTACCGTGGACGTAGGATCTTGCGTATCCGAACCACGTTAAAAATTGCTTGTGTTATTTACTGTTTTATTGCATCGTTCTCAAACCGATTTACAAACTCATACTTTGCATAAAACGTATTTACAAGTGCACTGGCCAAAACAAGTTTGGTTTGTGAAAACACGTTTTCAAATCGAGACGAAGTCTATCGGGCCCCACACTTATCCGCACTAAACTCTCCGACTGAGATCTTAATACTGATAAAAGTCAGTAGGACAGACTCAGTAGTTGAGCCACTCTGACCCGCGATCAAAAGGTTACTATTTGACACTGTTCATCAGTCGCACTCTACAGCTCAGCTGTCCTTCGCGTTTGAGGAAAAACTTCTAATCAGGTGTATTCATCCCCCCCCCACACCTAATACTCGTCTCCGGACCAACAAGCGGGAATCCAATAATGGCGTAGTTGACACATCCCATCCAACCAATCATGGCCAACCAAATCAAAATCAGATAAAACCGCATTCCATTTCTCATCAAACTCCTTCGGTTGCAACTCGCTATTCCATACAATAGAATTAAATCTTTCGGTAAAATCTATGTTCTTCCTTAACGCCACAGGAATCTTATCCGGAACTTTGAGCATGATATGCCACATACAAAAACAATGACGCGTTTCGGGCATAACATTCTCCATTGCATTTTTTACGGATGGGTCTTTATCTGTTATTAGTAACTTCGGAGAGCTCCCCATGCAAGTTTTAAACGTGTGAAGTAACCAAGAATAAGACTCCACATTCTCCGAAGACAACAAACCCGCACTAAATGTAATACACATGCCATGGTTGTCCAGGTCGGTTAATGGAACGAAAATCATTCCGTAACTGAAAAGGATAACAAAACACACTAAGTAAGTTTACATAAACTCAGTAACGAAATCATATATAGTTTATGCATACGAGCTAATTATTTAAAAAATAATGCAAAACATAAATTACCACCTATGCATAAACTAGACGAACAATGTGCATAAAATCAACACTTCGTAAGCATGAACTATGTATACATTTATAGTCACCCAACCTCTTTGCAGAAGGTTAAGAATTAAATTTATGCATACTAGAGTATCAGTATATGCATAAATCTAAAAACACATGATAATTTGAAAAACGGTTAACACATAGCTACCAAAAAAAATACATGTTGGTTGAATAAGTTGCATCCATAGATAATGAATCTCCAAAAATTTTGTAATTACCAATAGATATATCGTCAGCCCAAAATACTCGCTGTAATTTATCCCCTCGGTCCGTAAAATATTCATAGAAGAAATCCGGGTTCCTATCACGAGCTTCCTTCATTTTATCCAACATCATTTGTGCATCCGTCCCATCAACACATGTACGAAGTTCACGGTGGAAATTTTTAAAGTCTACTCCATCACAATCGATGTTCTGATAACTACCAACCAACTCACTAAACATTCTATATGACCTCACCGGACCAAAATTACAACGCACACAACTAAGGACAAAATTCTTATGAACGGAAGTCATGCTACGATTGTATCTCATGAATTGCTCGTGAGATGAGGATAATAGAGGATGTGTGTGTGCCTCGTGAAATAAATCAACAACATAACCTTCGGGGTGAGATTTAAAAACGACTCGAGCCAAGCATGTGACCGTTTTGGCTTACACCTTTGCTTTGTTCTTTTGCAATCAACATTATCACCATCCATAAATTTCTCCCCTTCTCTACTGCATACAATATATCTACGCGTGATAGATCCATCCGCATAACGTTTTATTGACCACTTACGGGTATCAAAGCCGCACAACCCTCCATAATCTCTATAGAAGTTTTCTGCTTCATCCAAAGTAGCAAATTTCCGTCCAACGTACGGTTTCAATTCATCTGCGCAGTCAGATATAAAAACAGACTCATTCGGTTCAAGTGAAACAAATTGTTGAAACGACTCTACCATTACAATTCTGAAAATGCATGAAACGTTTGCAAAATCAGCATAAACAGATAACATATATGCATAAACATGTAATAATCAAACATGACCACGAAAAATACTTGTTCACACATAATGAAAATTTGAGCAGAAATCAAATCACACTGAAAAGAAGTTATATGCATCAGTTGCTCTTCATCATCGCTACAAAAAATAGCCAACAACCCTAAACCCAGAAAAACCAGATTTTTTCAGGGGAAATTTTGAATAACCATCCAAGAATCAACACCTAACAAACACACTTCGCAAAACGTTCTACATTGCATTCTTAAACCATATTTCATACACGAAATAAACCTAAGCCCTAATTCAACAGACTTCGTCATCTTCGAGTGTAAAGAAAGATGTAAAAAAGAGGCAACCAAAACTATACGTCCACTTTGACGACAAATCGGGAAAACCTACCGGGACTAGGGCGGGCGTATACGGAATCGCACCGGCGGGTGGGAGCAAATCGACGTTGAGAATTTTCGTATGCTAAAGGTATCTGGACGGCGTCCCTTAGGTGGTTCAAAATGTGAAAGATTTTAGATTTAATAAAACTAAAGGAGAAATTACAAGATTACGAATTTACCCTAATGACATTATTTTTTCCTTTTTGATATATTTTAAAATGGCTAAGTTATGAAAAATACTAGCCATTGATCTACGAAATGGACGGATAAGATCGGATCTCATATCTCATATGAAAAAAAGTTCTCATTATATTCATTTCCTATATATATATATATATATATATATATATATATATATATATATATATATATATATATCGTATCAAGACTCAGTCCTACCCACTTCATTCCTAATTAAGTAGTAATATCTTTGTCCCGCTACATAGAGGGGATGGCAGAGTGGTTGAGGTGAGGTTTCCCGGGACCGACAGGTCATGGGTTCAATCCTCACCGATCATTCCACATGTAAGCCAAAATCAAAAAAAAAAAAAAGTAGTAATATCTTTTCCCAACAATATATATGTTCATTCGTTCACTTTTTTGACCATTCTTTTATTTAAATGATTCAGAGTTTAATATAAATGACCAAATGGTCCAAATCACGATTAAAAGTGATTTCAATTTTAGAACCAATTGAGCATATACTGATCACTGTCTGTAGTGAAGAAAGTTAGTTTGACAAGTCTCTATTAAAATACTCGTATTATCTCATACACGAACATTTTATAATACCTGTAACTTTATATTATCAAACATGTGTGAGATATAATTCCCATAAATGAAATTAATAAATTTGGAAATGGAAAAAATATTTGTTTAATGAGTTTATTATTTTATCGAATATTATTTTTAGTATAAATCCAAGTTGGAATCGGAAAAAATTATTATCTAACTACGATTATTATTTTATCGAATATTACGCTATCGAGGTTTACCTATATCATAACCCTTATCGAGGTTTACCTATATCATAACCCTTTTTTGATAGTAACATAATGAGTTAGATGGATGTCATTAATATTGAAATTTTGTTAGATTTTATTTTCTTCCGTCAGGGGATCAACGTTCTTAGAAATATTAAAAATAGAAAATCCAACTTTTTAGTTGAACATTCGAGATTGGGTGGGAGTCTTTACAGCGGTATAAGAATAACGTAACCTACTACTCCCTCCGTCTCAAAATTCTCTGTCCGCTATTTCATTTTGGGTTGTCCCAAAATTCTTGTCCACTTTTCTTTTTTAGTAAATTATTATACACAACTTTTTTGTGGGCCCACAACTTTATACCAATCTACACAAAACTAACAACTCTCCTTAAAAATCGTGCAAAAAACAAATTGGACAATAATTTTGGGACGGAGGGAATATAATACTCCCTCCGTCCCGCCCGACATGGCCTAATAGGCTTTGGGCACGATTATTAAGAAAGTGGGTAGTTGTGTGTAAAGTGGTATAAAGTGGTGGGACCCATTAGAATTTATTAGAGTATTATTTTAGTTAGTGGCCAAGTCAAGTGGGACGAGGAAAAAAGAGGAAAGAAAGCGTAGTCGGGGCGGGACGGAGGAGTACTTGGAAATGCGCAGAAATTGCTGCTATATTAATTCGATAAGACTTTCCGGAAACCAAAGTCTTCTGTAGTGCGCCGTGACTGGTTTGGCTATTTAATAAATTACAAAATTATGATGATGATGATTTAGTAATATAATTACAATTTTGGAGTTGCATGTTTAGAGCGTTTCGATATATATATATATATATATATATAACTAAAAAATTATCACCTCAATCTTTTTTCACATATAAGGTGAATAGGTGGTGCAAAATTGAGGTTGAGGGGCAGGTTTTATTCTTCTTCTTTTGCCTACTTAAATTATAAAAACATATTGATGGGAACTTTTAATATACTCTGATATTTTTAAATTGTGTAGAGGAAAATTCGTAATTATTATTGAACCAACTGTATGGACTAATAGAATCACGTAAATGTTACTCTTGAAATGATATAGTGGTTAGAACGTTTAGTATGTGGATTCAAAATCTACTCAAACCATTATATATGAGTTTATCACGTCTTGCAACCAAAATAATAATAGAGCGGATTTCTCGTTATTAAAAAAAATGCACACAAATACAAAGATTCCTTCCAGAAAGATCAAATGCTATGGAATCTTTATCTAAAACATTTGAGTTTCCCAAAAATTAGAAAAGTCACCATCTAATTAAGATATCTAGCATTCCTTTGACTTGTTACAGATCTCTGAACAATAAAATTCTTGTAAATTTTGAGAGTTTTTCCCGTATTCCATATCCATTGTCCCATAACTACGAATTCATGTTCTATTTATAAAAATCGTTGTGTTGATTTAACTGTTTATTCAACATCCAACTGAGTTTTAATCAAACTAGCATAAAAATGGGTTTTCAACTGAGATGCATATTTTTAAGGGCCTACACTTCCACACACAACTCTTGTACTAAATTACTGTTCAATGACATAAGTCAGTAGGACTGTACTTAGTAGGAGAATATTCTACCCACGCAATCGTGAAAGCATATCTGGCTAACTTACAAAGTTCGTAGGCAACCTTGCCTAAAAGGCCGACTTTCGTGTCGAGCTTTTAGAATTTACATTCGGGTGTATTAAACCTCCCCTCTCCTCCACTTGAAACGCGTCTCTGGATCAACAGGACATCTGATCTCCTCCCGTCAAATTTGTATTTGCCCACTCTATCATAGCTTTCTAGTACTACTGGACCCGACTCGCGCCACTGCATGACGGACAAATATACATATTTAATTCTTTATTTGTAAGTAATTGCCATATATACATGTATATAATCTTTACATTAATATTCACTTGTATTACTCTGCAGAAAATGAGGAGAAATCGAGGATAATGACGCGATGCAAGTTTGATTGAGAAATTAAAGATGGCTAGAATCGAAGATCCTGTGGTTGAAGGAGGGAGATGTGGGCCAATACAATTGAGGAGTTAAGAGCTTTGGGGTTTAATTAATTAAACAATGGGCCTTGGCCCAACATGAATCCAACGGGCCCAAAATAGATATCTTGAGCAATTATTAATTCACACATTTATCGGTAGTAGTTGCAGTTGCAATCGTCGACGAAGAAAAATGTGCATACAGATGGAAGCAATTTCCGGCCATTGCGGAGTATAATAATCTGTAAAACCGCTGTAAAGGCACCCCTGCTAGCCAGGAGTTCAAATATCAATCACAAAAAAAAAATAGATTTTTAACTTTTTTTTTTAATTTTCTTAACGGTTGATAGAGCAAATAAAACGTAAGAGTTGCATAAAAATGATAGTTCCCCTTGTTAAAAACCTAAGGTGCTACTAAAACTTGTCCAAAGGTAAGAAAACAGAAGAAAAAAAAATTGAAGAGGCTCTTCAATTTGTACTTGTTATCTCCTATTAAGTGGGTGTTTGCAACTGCTTATGATAAACACTTTTTATTTATTTTTGCTTAAAGTTGAAAATTATTATTTTTAAGCAAAAACATGTAGTTTTTGGTATTAATAATAAAAAATAGATATATTTGGCAGTTTAGAAATTATGGTGTTTTAAACACCCAAAAGCATCTCAATATATGCTTAAAAATTATGGTGTTTTAAGCACCCAAAAGCATCTCAATATATGCTTAAAAATTATGGTGTTTTAAGCACCCAAAAAATAGATATATTTGGCAGTTTTAGAAATTATGGTGTTTTAAGCACCCAAAATCCATATGGTGTTTTAAGTGGGTAGTTGCTTAATTTTAGAGAAGCTACTGCAGTAAGCAGATTTACCAAACACAAAAAAACTCCTTATTCTGTCAATAAGCAGATAAGTGATTAAAATAACTATTTGCAAACACTCCCTAAGTGGTATAACTTAAATACCACATCAATCAATGTTAGACATTGATTAATACACTTAATACCCGGGTATGGAAAGTTGCACCCCACATTAGGTAACAATTTAATTTACGCGACAAATTCAGTCATTATTTTTCACTTATCAAAAATTGAAATTGAAAAATTGAACACACTACAATCATCTACTCGGAATGTTTTTTGACGCTATATATTTCAATTAGAAAATCTAATATATTTTGAGGCTCGAAATCAGAGTCAAAAACGGCTGAATTACAACCGAGTCAACTTACATTAAATGCTTGATTTATTTCCTTCACCAACAGCCCTTACCCCACATTATCGAGATGTCACTTCACGAAGAGAAGGGTTGTTTCCATTCATCTTCATCTTATAAAATTAGCAATTAGAAAAATACTTCCAAATAATCGAATACTTTTGTGAATACTGCATATTTGATTCCAGTCAATCAATTTTCCTTCTAATCTCACAAAGAATATTATATCTTAGCGTTCATATATTATGATATCGATACCATGAATTTAACATTTTATTAAATCAACGTGCTTACTGGACTCGGAAGCTTCTAGAATGGCAAGAAAGTTCGATTTCAAAAAAATTAAACACCACAACTGTAAAAAACTTATCTACAATGCTAGAGGTCTGAGCCCAAAATTATTCTAACGATTGTAGCAGAAAAGTGATGTATTTAATGTTGTGTGTCTCGATCGTTATGAATTGTACTCATTATTGTACTATTTTTGGAATAATCTCGTGTTCAATAATACTGCTACTATATACTCCATGATTAAGACTTGTAAACAAATTAATCATTTGTTAAATCAGTCACAATAATATCCTGAATTTGCCATCATGCAGTTTTCATGAAATATTTGTTTTTTATAATAAAGTTTGAAGGCATTTATGCATCTTAATCCTTTAATTTATTATATTGAGGTCCCCACCAATTAAAATGGATGCTACATATTTAATTAGATGGTGATTTTTTTTTAACAAGGAATATGCTAATATTTCTATACATTTTTACAAATTCAACTATATATATTTGTGAAAAAGGATTCAGGTGATTACTTCTGAGCAATTTCGTTGGAGTTGATGAATCTAGAGAGAGGAGCTGTATAAGCCGAGTTAAAAGTAGTTAAAATCTAAAAAGAGAGATTTTAGATAGTGGGATTGATCAAATATAGTAGGGGATCAATTATTCCTTAAAGGCGTGTCGCCCCTACACGCTCATTATTTTTTTCCATCAAAAAAGTTTTTCTTTTTAATCCAAAAGTGTCTAACTAAACTCCAAAAATCTAAATCCCACTATACCCCACTAGGTTCACACATTAACAATTTTATATTGTTTTTTTTAAGAAAAAAGGTGATATCATTAATTAGAATCCGACAAAACAATCTCCGGCTACTAATCAAGGAAATCTCTCGTCCAAATAGTTGGACTCGAACTAATTGAACCAAAATGTGTTAGCATGTGCTACCCTATTAGCAGATCTATAAGAATGAAAAACTCTAACAAGACATTCTTTTCAAGTAAATACTCGGAAGCTCACAAAAACATCTCGAAAAAAGTCTTTCTCTTCATCCTGGATTAGCCATAATACGCGCCCACTAATACGAAATTTGTAAACAAATAAGTAGAATATGATGTTCAATGCACAACATAATGCCATTGATCACTGCCATAACCTCTACTGATAAAATCTCGTAGTAAAACCATCCACATCTTATATTATTATTGAGAATAAGGGGAATACTAACAATTTTATATTGTTAGTATTTGATAAGTGCATGAAATAATGCCTCACTTTAAACGAAAGCGTAATATTTAATGAGCTTACTTTGTAGCCTTGGAGACAAAAGAATAAAACAACTTATCATTCACATCTTATATTATTATTAGTTTGTATTTTAAATCATTATATTTCACACTTATCTTAACAACCATAAATAGTTAGGGAGGTCGAGCCACCTAGTATACGATTCAGTCCCACATCCTGAACTCAAGGATTCATATTTGGACTTTGCCTCATATCTCATGGGGTGGATTTACCTGTCCCTGGATCTCTTAATGGACTTCGAATTGCTTAATCTTGAATTGTTTTATTTTCTTATTATTAATTTTTATTTTGTGTGAACCTTTTTATTTGAATTTTTATAGTTGTCATCCATTATTATTGAGGTGTATAAATTAAAGAATCGAGAAAATTCAAATAACATAAAGTAGGATTAAATAAAAAAGATTAATAATGTTGTCTCGAAGACCCGCTCCAAATCTGCATCGGTCGGGTCCGGACCCGTCCCGTGCTTCTACGGGGCTGGATATTACCCGTCCCGTCATGGGACACTGATGGGGCAGGACGAGTCCGATTCCGATTGCCTTTTCTAGCCATAAACGATCAAATAGTGTTAATGTGCATAAGATGGAAGCAATTTCTGGGCATTTCCGAGTACTATAGTCTGTAGTACCGCTGTAAAGGCACCCAGGCCAGGAGTTCAAATATAAATCACAAATAAACGATTTTTTAGTTTTACTAGTATTTTTCTTAAAGGGTTGATAGAAACAAAGAAAACGTTAAAAGTCCAAAAAATTGATAGTTGGCCCCGCATGTATTATCGAGAATATGACTTCACATAGAGAAGGGTTGTTTCGATTCATCTTCCATCTTACAAATTCATACTTTATCAGTACTATACACGCACTTTTTAAAGTTATACGAGTATTATTGCAATCATCGTCTATAAAGTAATACAGGAGAAAGATTTATCAACTCTTATACAACTACATCTCTAAAAATATAAGTTTCTCTATTAGATAAAAAAATCAATTTATCTTTTTTTTTATTAACGAGGAACCCGCACCTATTTTTTTTGGTGCGTGCTTCCGACAGTGCGATAGCACAAATACACATGACCTTTGGTGCGCGGAGTAAACCTCGCTCGTATACAATATCTTTGCAATGACCTTTCGGTCCTGATGCCCACCCACCTTCACCGCTACGTCATCTCATGTAGGACAAAAAAAATCAATTTATCCATCCATATTCTCATGGTTACAAACTCTAATTTTTTTATTATAGAAATTTCCTAAATTTTCAATTTTCCAACATAATTAAGTAGAGACTTGAGGGAGGTTGATTTCAGACAAACCACACAAGACCACAAAATTAGGGGCCAAAAGAGGCAAATCACTTGTCCAATAAATCCTTGTCTAATTAGTGTTTAGTTTTATATTAAAAAATTATAAATTAAAATGATAAGAATGAAAAAAGATTTAATAAATAATTAAAGAGTGTACTTTTTTAATATAAAATTATGTCATTTTAAATTGGATACTAATTAAATAGAGATTTATTGAACAGATGATATTATCTTTGAAAATGTGTTAATTTCATTAGTGTAAAAGAGTTTTATTTTTTTATACAAAAAATAGAATATAATGAAATTGGAGTCCAAACCTTCTACATTCGACGTCCATTTTTTATTATTTTTCCCTACATTTGTTAAAAAATCATGAAGTGTTCATTAGGATTAGACCCCGAATAATTTAAATACAAACACGAATCATAGATTAATGCGGATCAAATCTTTCCGACAAAATAATTACTTGAATCAGGGCTTGACCCCATGACGTCCTATTGTACACGTCAATCATTCTACAACGTGCATGGGTGGACCCACACACACAGAGAAAATTACCAGAACCCAGATCGCAATTTCCCGGAATAACAACTTCCTAAATATCGGTACAAAAACAAGATCCTCCCTCTACTTCCGACACTCAAAATCCACTACGCCTTCCACCTGAGCATCAATGTCGATCAACGACGACGTTTCAATCCAAGAGAAGCTTGACGCCCCGATGCCGTTGATCGGCATGTACGTCGCCCTAGCCTCCCTTGCAATTTCCCTAACAATGGCCGCCGACCTCCTCCACGGCTGCCGGAGCAACAAGCTCTGGTTCCCTTCTAAATACTTCTCTCTCAACGCCACCTCCTTAACGCTTCTCTCCGTCGCTCTGAAACTCCCCATCGATCTCACCACCAACATGTCCGCCGTCACCGACAGACTCGCCAAGATAAGCAGCCTCGCTCTCATCTCCACCGCCATGGCCAACTTCACGCCCTCTCTCGGATCCATGAGCGATAGAGATATCCTCCTCAACGTCGCCGCATTAGCCATCCTTATCGTTACGGTCGTCGCTGACGTCATCATCCAAGTCGTCGGAACTCGGTCGTTCCTCCACCACCGCGTCTTATTCCCCGAAGAAATCATCTCCCTAACCATGATGTTCCTCCTCCTCCTCGTGCTCGTATCCACGGCGGTGATGGTGCTGAAGACGAAGAAATGCCTCGAGGCCAAGTATCGAGAGAAGCACAACTTCGCTTCCGTTCAACAATTCTCCGATGTGGGAGAAGATATAGTTATTAAGTTGAGAAGTCTTGTGAAGAAGTATTGGGTGATGGCGGAGACTAGCAGCCCCCAGTTCGTGGTTTCTCGGTCGGCGGCTTCTGCCGCCGCCGGCGTCATCTGCCTCGCCAATGCTCTGATTCTAGCGCAAGCTGTTGTACGGACGGCGGTGGCTCATAGAAGCCTAAGCTTAACCGGTTCGACCTACGCCTGCTCGACGAAGTTCATTCTACTGGCGCAGAGTGTTGGCATAGTCGTCGGGACGATCTCCGCTTCTTTCAGATGGTGGATAGCCGTCAGATTCAGATGCTCGTGCGGAGGTAGAAGAAGCTTAAAAGAAGCGTTCAAAGTGGAGGATTATTGGACTCGGAAGCTTCTAGAATGGCGAGAAAGCTCGATTTCGAAAAGAATTAAGCACCACAATTGCAGACAATTTCTCTACAAGGCTAGAGGGTTATTTGTGGATCTCATTCTCATAGCTCAAATTGGCGTGGTCCTGTTCAACAAGCTAGTCCTCGTAATATCTTGTTTAATCGCAGCCGCATTCATTAAACTCATCCAACGGTTGAAGAATGATGATGAGTCAAGAGAAATCGGAGGTGATTTGCTAGAGAATGTAAGGCGTGATTCTCTCCGGCTCGAAGGGGAGGCCGATCTTCCGGATTACATGCTGCAGAGCATTCCCAAACGAGTAGACGAGATGCTGGAAGCTTCTAGAAAGAACAAGCCTTCAAGTCTGATTGAATTTCTTCGCAATTCGAAGTCCTTCAAAGGCGTGGCTGAATTTGATAGTCCTCGTGTTGAAAGCCTACACGATAAAGAACCGAAGAACTGCTGGTCTCTACCTCTAGTTACACTCACAAGCATTGCAGTTTCACTCCCGATTATCGAAAAAAACGAAGGTTGATCGGATGGTTAATAATGTTAGGGAAGGCCTTTCATTTGTAAAGATTGTGGAGAAGAGTTTCTACAAGAATGAGGAGTGGAAGAAGATAAGAAATGCTAGTGATTATTGGCTGAGAGTTGATTTTTTCAACAAGTGGCAGGAAATTGATCTTGATGAGATATCTTCAACTAGTAGTGACTCCAAACAAGCCTTAAAAACGCTAATGGAGAAGAGCAAGGTAATCGCGTCCGATCTGAAAACCGACGTACCAGATTGCCCTATGTTCAACCCGGCTAACTGGCCTGCTAGAATCATTGCAGCCAACTCCATGTACAGGATCAGTACAACAATCTTGGACTACTGTGATGAAGAAAACGCGGTTTCGGATGAGGAGTTGTTCGACAAGCTATGTAGTATGATATCGGACATATTAGCAGCTTGTTTCACTAATTTGCCTCGTGTGATTGCTAAAAAGTGTCACCTCAAATCCATTGAAGATAGGGAGAGGAGTGTCCGTAAGGCGGCTCGTCTTCTGGGAAGAAGTGAAGAGATTCTTGATTTTCTGGTGCAGCGTGATGTGCCTCAAGGGTTAGATCCTGATGATGGAGCTGTGTATATTGAGGAGTGGCGGGCGGCCATGTTTGTTGAAACCGAGTTGAGTTCAGATGCGATCACGCCGTCTTGTAATGGAACGGCTTCCTCAGAAGGAGTTGGAAGTTGTTCGAGTGCTAGAATCAAACTTATGGAGCATCTGCAGAGGAGTTTTCAGCCTAGGGATCTTGAGTTATGAATGTAGATAGTTATAGTAGTAGTAGTAGAAGGATGATTCTGTTTTTTTTGTCAGAATTATGATTATGATTCATGTATTTTTCTTGTCCTTATTATTGAGCATCGCCCTGTTCTCCTTGTTTTCTTTGATTTGTTTGATAGCACAAAGATTTGGGTTGTATTAATAAAAAACTTCACATGTAAATATTATTGCGGTGTCGTACACCCAAATCGCTCTAGTTTGATGGAAACTTGACGTAGGTCGTTCCAACAATAGACTCTCTTTTGGAATAATCAAGTCTTCATTATACAATTATTTCATAATATTCCCTCCCGTCTCATAATTGTTGTTCCATTTTTCTTTTCGATATGTTCTACAACTGTTACTTCATTTGTAAAAATAGCAAATTATTACAAATACTTTATTTGAAGCGCCTCACATCGTACGTATCTGCAATCAACAACACTCTTTAAAAACCGTGTTGAACAATTTTGAAGCAAGAATTTTGGGATGGATGGAGTAAGAACATCCCAGCCCAACTTAAACTCAAAGAATAGCCCAAGGAGGAGAGGCCCAAACACATTCAGTATTTAAACTCAAAGCACACCATGTCACATTTTATACTACCTTGCGTATCACATTCCATAAATATATATATTAACACATGTAACATATAATTCATCATAATTAATTTTGATCATGTTATTAAAATTATTTTCTCTTATTAAGAATATGTTTGCAACTGCTTATTATAAGCATTTTTTACTTGCTTTTGTTTAAAATTAAAAAATAATTACTTTTAACCAAAATTAAGGAGTTTTTGGAATTGATTTTAATAAACATATATTTTTGGTAAATCCGAAAATTATGGTGCTTTAAGCACCAAAAGCATCTCAATAGGTGCTTAAAATAAACTGCTTAATTAACTAGTTTAGCTGCTTAATTTTATAAAAGCAAATACAAAAAACAGATTTTACAAACATTAAAAAACTTCTTATACGGTTAAAAAAATAAATAAGTGCTTAAAATAAGCTCTTGCAAACACACCCTAAATAACCAAAAGGAATAATATTAATTGCTACAGTTTTCTTAGCCCTATTAATTTCCCTAAACTTTACTAAACAATATTAATTGTTACGACTACTATATTGTTATTAAAATCATCTTCTCTTATTAAATAACCAAAAGGAATAATCCAAACGACTGGCAAGTAATTCTACGTTACCGACCTAATCAACCAAACTGTATTATTTTCAACCGTCATATATATGCAAAGTATTCAATTCAATTGCATCGGCAACCTTATTCTCTATTTGAGATAGGATTAACGAAAGATCTAAATAAAGTGGAGTATGCATCGAACAAATTTGTAATGTCTCTTCGAATATCAATAAGCATGGTAATATTGATGTCATCTACTCCATTATACGTGAGTTTGTTATATATATAATTTGTTCAGTACACGCATAAATAATGATTCCGAATTTCTATCCTCATTAAAACAAAATATAATGAAAATGACCTTCATATATACACAAGTACTTGAATCTAAAGAATGAAGTGGGTAGGACTTAGACTTTACTCTTGGCACAACGATATATTATTGAAAATTACTTGCTTTCTTTCTTTACTTTTCTTTTTATTTTTTCTAAATAAAGCATCTCATTCGGAACAAAGTTTAATAACATTTTGAAAAGTGATATATTTAATGCTGTGCATCTTGTTACATTACTATGCTATTTTTGGAATAATCTCAAGTTATGTTAGAAATAAAATAAAAGAGAGTAAGCCCAAAGCTTATTCTATTACATAAACGAAAATTCCTTGTCAAATAGGGAATATTTTCTTTGAATATTTATGTGATTATGTTTTCTACATTACATTTATGTCATAAATTTCATTTTCTCAGTTAATAATAATATGTAATGACTCATGTAGTTTTAATTAAATTCGAAGGAAAAAAAAATGAAAAACGTGCCTCGCAACGTGTCCGTTCTGAATTATTTGTGGAAAAAGATTGAGCTGATTACTTTTTGAGTAATTTCGTTGGAGTTCATGAAGACGAGTAATGTCCGATGATTGATTAAATACACCAGTGTAGTACGGTGCTAAAATCAGAGGATAGATCTTAAGGATGATGAATTCTCAAAGCAGTGTGGCAATTCTTTTGGCTTGTATGTGGAATTATGAATTTTATGAAATTTTCAACTTTCTAATTAGTGTGAATTTAAATACACAAAAATTTGAGTGAGGTTCATCGCACCTAAGATCGGTTATTTTTTAATTTAGATATTAAGATCACGTTTTAACAACTTATTTCAGCTTATTGTAAAAAAAAAAAAAGTGTTTGTACACGTGTTTGAAAGAGCTTATGAATAGAGGCGGATCCAGGGGGCGTCCGGCAGCGGTAGCCCCCCGATTCATATCGAAACTCGATTTTTTATGTGTAATTTTCAATTCTTTTTTGCCTTCTACTTTTAAAAAGCATCATCCGATCAATTTATAAGCTTCTGTTTATTCTTACTTATTTTAAGTACAAAAAAATAGAAGTTTATATTCCGAACATTAAAAAAAAAAGCTTGTGACGTTAAAAAAAAACCATAAGCAGCTTATTTAAATCGTTCTAAGATGTAGGAATAACTTATGAAATAAATCAAAAGAACAACTTTTGAAAAATAAAGCATCATATCAAATCCCTCTTACAATAATTTTTTAAATTCTAATTTATTTTTTCCCTAGTTAAGTGGTTACATATAAGTGTATCCAAACATAACCGCTTATTCAATTTAAGTGTTTATAATATAAATACTTATACAATATTATTTGAGTTATTTTTCTAAACTTAACCAGTATAATAGGTTAACGAATTCGAATAAGTGAATTTGGTTAAAGTGTTACGCCGTGATTGTATCGAAAGTTGACCCACGGCGACCAACTGATTTAAATATAGGATCTAATTTCACGTAAGAAATAAAACAATAATTAATTTTGTAATTTATGGGTAGGACTTACTCTCGACACGATATCATACTATGTCACTCTCAACTCTCATATCTGCAGGCATGGCAACTTCCTCGAATAAACAGTTTCCTCATTGGTATATAAAACAACGCATCACTTACACCTCTTCCATATCTAAGTAGAAATGTCGGGCAACGACGACGTTTCGATGCAGCAAAAGCTTGACGCCCCGATGCCGTTGATCGGCATGTACGTGGGTCTAGCCTCCCTCGCATGCTCTCTATCAATGGCCGCCAATCTCATCCACGGCGTCCGGAGCAACAAGCTCTGGTTTCCTTCTAAATACTTCTCCCTCAACGCCACCTCCTTAACGCTTCTCTCCGTCGCTCTGAAACTCCCCAACGTCGCCGCATTATCTATCCTTATCATTAAGGTCGTCGTTGAAGTCGACATCCCGATAAATTGGGTCACATTCCTCTTAAAAGGGTTTGTAAGGAGAAGGGATATCCAAGTTTATATAGAAGAGACATGATCTTCACCAAGTCGATGTGTGACATAATAATGGGCTCTCTAACACGCCTCACGTGTAGGCATAAATTGGGTCACATACCCTTTAAAAGGGCTTGTAAGGGGAAGGGATGTGGGACATAATAATGGGCTCTCTAACATGCCCCTCACGTATAGGCATAAATTGGGTCACATTCCTCTTAAAAGCCTTGTAAGGGGAAAGGGATATCCAAGTTTATATAGAAGAGACATGATCTTCACTAAGTCGATGTGGGACATAATAATGGGCTCTCTAACACATCCAAGTCGTCGGGACGCGGTCGTATCTCCACCACCGCATCCTGTTCGCCGAAGAGCTCCTCTCTCTAACCTTGATGCTACTCCTCCTCCTCGTTTTGATATCGACGGCCGTGATGGTGTTGAAGACGAAGAAATGCCTCGGCGCCAAGTATCAAGAGAAGCACGGCTTCACTTCGTGTCAAGAGTTCTCCGACATGGGCGGGGCTGTATTCGATAAGCTGAGGAATCTTGTGAACAAGTATTGGGTGGTGGCGGAGACTAGCAGCCCCGAGTTCGTGATTGCTCGGTTGGCCGCTTCCGCCGCCGCCGGCGTCATCTGCCTCGTAAACGCTCTGGTTTTGGCGCAGGCTGTTGTACGGACGGCGGTGGCTCCTAGAAGCCTCAGCCTAACTGGTTCGAGCTACGGCTGCTCGACCAAGTTTATGTTAAGTGGGGTCAGCCCATTTACTCATGTTTCCCATTCACATTCCACTAACCACAACCACTACACCAGTAATTGAAAGGTTGTCTTTTCTTTTTTTTAAAAAGTTGAGAGTAGCACGTGAAGTGATACGAGGTGAAAAGTTTTTCTCCCACCGGTGAATGACCTGTAAGGGGAAGACGAAACGTTTTTCGCTCTTGAGCAGGAGAAGACGAAACGTCACCGGTTTCCTCCTCCACAATTTGTTGTGGATTCGTTTTCGTGATCTCGATTCATCTACCGATCCAATTTGGGAGTTCAAATTGGTAATGTATTTCCAATTCTATAGATTGTAGATTGGATATACTTGTTGTTAATTTTGTTGGTAGATTGATTGTTGTTGATATCGTCCGGAGTCACCGGGATTGATTTGTGTAACTCTTCATCATCATAGTGGAGTTATTTTGTCTGGACTAGGTCCCGTGGTTTTTTCCCAGTTGGGTTTTCCACGTAAAAATTCTTGGTGTTCTTGTGCATTTAATTTCCGCAAGTTATTATTATTGGTGAATTGGTCCATCCTGTTTTAATCAGTGGATTGGGAAATTCGAATTGTTTCCGTAAGCGGTATCGGAAGCAAGGTTGAATACTGATTAAAATGGAGGATACAGATAGTGGTTGTATGATTAAGTTGAATGCAACTAACTATTCAACTTGGAAGTCTAGAATGGAGGACTACTTATATTGTAGAGATTTGTATGATCCTGTTCTAGGAGATTCAGCAAAGCCGAAAGATATGGCTGATGAAAAATGGACCACTATGCACGGAAAACAGGTTGGAAACATTAGAAAGTGGATTGGACAAAGTATATTCCAACACTTTGCTAATGAAACCAAAGCGGATGAGTTGTGGAAGAAGTTGGAAAATATGTATGAGCGGAAATCTGGTTTGAACAAGGCTTCGTGTTTGAAGCAAATTGCTCGTATAAGATATATTGATGGCTCAGATATGAATGAGCATTTGAGTACTTTCCAGGGCTTGATAAATCAAGCAACCAATTTGAAGCTAAATTTGGATGATGAAACGACGGCTTTGTTCTTATTCAATTCATTGCCGGATAGTTGGGACACGATGGTTGTCTCTGTTACTAATTCAGCTCCAAATGGTGTATTGACGATGGCCTTAGCAAAAGAGGCCGTGATGAATGAAGAATTTAGAAGGAGAGAACAAGGATTCAACAATGAACCCCAGGCCTTGGTTTCTGAAAAGAAAGAACGAAGGGGGAGAAGCGGGAGCAGAGGACCCCACAACAAGCAGAATAAATCCAGGGGGAAAGTCCGAGTCGAAGAAAAATATTGAGTGCTATTATTGTCATAAGATGGGTCACTATAAGAGTGACTGCAGAATTTTGAAGGCAAAGTCTGGTGATCAAAAGGGCAAAGCTAAGATGGCTGAAAAAGAAGAAGAAGACACTACAGGAGTAGTGGCAGCAGATGATGATGATTTGTTTGTACCATGTGATGATGGTACTGTGAATGCTACTTGCCACGATACTGATTGGCTAGTAGATTCTGGTGCTTCCTATCATGTCTCTATACACAGGCATTTCTTCTCTACCTATACCAGCGGTGATTTTGGCTATGCCAAGATGGGAAATGAGTCCAAGTGCAAAGTTATTGGCATTGGAGATATATATCTTGATATGGATACTGGTTGTCAGTTGGTTTTGAAGAACGCCAGGCATATTCCTAGTATGCGTTTGAATCTTATTGCTACAGGAAAACTTGATGCAGATGGTTTTACTAGCACAGAAGGTGGAGGCAGATGGAAGCTTACAAAAGGAAATCTTGTTGTTGGCAGAGGAAAGCAAAGAAATACTCTCTACTGGACGCGCGCAAGGTTAAGCAAGGGAGAGGTAAATTCAGTTCGTGATTGCTCTATAGATCTTTGGCACAGACGACTGGGACATATGAGTGAGAAGGGTATTCAGACACTTGTTCGAAAGAAGCTCCTACCCGAAGTACAAGGTACTACTCTTAAACCTTGTATTGATTGCATCTATGGAAAACAACATAGAGTTGCATTTAAGAGTAAACCTCCATCTAGGATGTCGAGCCCGTTACAATTAGTACACACTGATGTGTGCTACATGAAAGATAAGTCTCTTGGTGGTGCAATTTACTTTGTGAGTTTTATTGATGATTTTGCACGGAAAGTTTGGTGTTTTCCTTTGAAATCTAAAGATCAGGTCCTTGAGATTTTCAAAGACTTTCACACCAGAGTTGAAAGAGAGACAGGCAAGAGACTGATACGTGTTCGAGCTGATAATGGTGGTGAATACAGAGGACCGTTTGAAAGCTATTGCAAATCAAAGGGGATCATACTTGAGAAGACAGTTCCTAAGACTCCTCAGGAAAATGGTATTGCAGAGAGAATGAACAGATCAATTACTGAACGTATTAGATGCATGTTATCTAATGCGAAGTTGCCTAAGTCTTTTTGGGCTGAGGCTTTGAGGACTGCTGTTGATCTAATTAATCTTTCTCCATCAGTTCCTTTGGATGGTGATATTCCAGAGAGGGTTTGGAAAGGGAAAGAAGTCTCTTTCAAGCATTTGAGAGTCTTTGGTTGTCAGGCGTTTGTCCATATTCCTAAAGATGAAAGAGCAAAACTTGATGTGAAATCAAAACAGTGTATCTTCTTGGGTTATGGAAATGAAGAGTTTGGCTACAGATTGTATGATCCGGTTACAAAGAAGGTTATCAGAAGCAGAGATGTTGTCTTCCTTGAAGACCAGACTATTGAAGACATTGAAAAGGAAAAGAATCAAAAGTCACCGAAGAGATTCCTATTGCGATTCGGTCCCGAACTAGTTGATTCGATCACGGGGAGCCGAATCGAGCAAGAAGAGAACATAGATGGTGATGAAATTGTTTCGATGAACCCGAGGGAAGTGAAGTACCAACTCCACCACCGGTTCAGGATGAAGTTAGGAGATCTACCAGAGAGAAAAGACCTTCAAGCAGGTATGATCCTAACGAGTATGTTTTGTTAACAGATGGAGGAGAGCCGAGTGTTATAGTGAGGCTCTTGATCATGAAAAGAAAGAAGAATGGTTGCGGAGCCATGCAAGAAGAGATGGTGTCCTTGCATGAGAATCACACCTATGACTTGGTGAAGTTGCCTAAGGGCAAGAGAGCTCTGACGAATAAATGGGTCTACAAGTCGAAGACTCAAGAGCAAACTTCTCAACCTAAGTACAAGGCGAGACTGGTTGTGAAGGGTTTTGGTCAGAAGAAGGGTGTAGATTTTGAGGAGATTTTTTCTCCTGTGGTAAAGATGTCTTCAATTCGTACTGTTCTTGGTATTGCAGCTAGCTTGAATTTGGAGATTGAACAGCTTGATGTGAAGACAGCCTTCCTACATGGTGATTTGGAAGAAGAAATTTATATGGAGCAACCAGAGGGATTTAAGGAAGTTGGTAAAGAGAGTCATGTTTGTCGTCTCAGGAAGAGCTTGTATGGTGCAGCGGGGCACCGAGACAGGTGGTATAAAAAAGTTTGACTCCTTCATGACAGACCAAGAGTATAAGAGGACTACATCTGATCATTGTGTTTATGTGAAGAATTATTCAGATGGTGATTTTATTATTCTCTTGCTTTATGTCGATGACATGTTGATTGTAGGTCACGACATCAGGAAAATTGACAGTTTGAAGAAAGATTTGAGCAAGTCCTTCGCAATGAAGGATATGAGATCGGCTAAACAGATTCTTGGGATGAAGATTTCTCGAGACAGACAACATGGAAAGCTTTGGTTGTCTCAAGAAAAGTACATTAAGAAAGTACTTGATCGATTTAACATGAGCAGTGCTAAGGAAGTGTCTACTCCACTTGCAGGCCACTTCAAGCTGAGCATTCAGCAGTGTCCTAAAAGTGAGAAAGATGAAGAGTGTATGAAGAAAGTTCCTTATGCATCAGCCGTTGGCAGTCTGATGTACGCTATGGTGTGCACTAGACCAGACATAGCTCATGCAGTTGGTGTTGTTAGCCGGTTTCTCTCTAACCCAGGTAGAGAGCATTGGAATGTTGTCAAGTGGATTCTCAGGTATCTCAAGGGGACTTCTAATATGAGTTTGTGTTTTGGCAATGGTAAAACAATGCTAGAAGGATTCACTGATGCAGATATGGCAGGTGATTTTGATAGTAGAAAGTCTACATCTGGATACTTGATGAAATTTGCAGGTTGTGCAGTTTCATGGCAAAGCGACTTCAAAAGTGTGTTGCTCTTTCGAGCACCGAAGCGTAATATATTCTTTGTGGTCGAAGCTTGCAAAGAAGTTCTTTGGCTGCAGAAATTCCTACAGGAATTAGGAATGAAGCAAGAAAAGTACAGTCTTTATTGTGATAGTCAGAGCGCCATTCATTTGTGCAAGAATTCTACCTTCCATTCTCGATCCAAACACATTGATGTGAGGTATCATTGGATTCGAGATGTTTTGGATTCGAAGTTGTTGACATTGGAGAAGGTACACACAGATGAAAATGGTGCTGATATGATGACCAAAGCGTTGCAAAAAGAAAAGTTTATCTTTTGTAGAGAAGAGGCCGGATTGGTCGTGTCTTCCCAAATGAGCTGACGGGGGAGATTGTTAAGTGGGGTCAGCCCATTTACTCATGTTTCCCATTCACATTCCACTAACCACAACCACTACACCAGTAATTGAAAGGTTGTCTTTTCTTTTTTTTAAAAAGTTGAGAGTAGCACGTGAAGTGATACGAGGTGAAAAGTTTTTCTCCCACCGGTGAATGACCTGTAAGGGGAAGACGAAACGTTTTTCGCTCTTGAGCAGGAGAAGACGAAACGTCACCGGTTTCCTCCTCCACAATTTGTTGTGGATTCGTTTTCGTGATCTCGATTCATCTACCGATCCAATTTGGGAGTTCAAATTGGTAATGTATTTCCAATTCTATAGATTGTAGATTGGATATACTTGTTGTTAATTTTGTTGGTAGATTGATTGTTGTTGATATCGTCCGGAGTCACCGGATTGATTTGTGTAACTCTTCATCATCATAGTGGAGTTATTTTGTCTGGACTAGGTCCCGTGGTTTTTTCCCAGTTGGGTTTTCCACGTAAAAATTCTTGGTGTTCTTGTGCATTTAATTTCCGCAAGTTATTATTATTGGTGAATTGGTCCATCCTGTTTTAATCAGTGGATTGGGAAATTCGAATTGTTTCCCGTAACAGTTTATTCTACTCGCGCAGAGTGTTGGTATTGTTGTCGGCACGATCTCCGCTTCTTTCAGGTGGTGGATAGCCGTCAGATTCAGATGCTCGTGCGGAGGTAAGAGAAGCTTAACAGATGCGTTCAAAGTGGAGGACTACTGGATTCGGAAGCTTCTAGAATGGCAAGAAAGCTCGATTTCGAAAAGAATTAAGCACCACAAGTGCAGACAATTTCTCTACAAGGCTAGAGGGTTATTTGTGTTTCTCATTCTCAGAGCTCAAATTGGCGTTGTTCTGTTCAACAAGCTAATCCTCGTAATCTCTTGTTTAATCGCAGCCGCATTCATCAAACTCATCCAACTGTTGAAGAATGATGATGAGTCAAGACAAATCGGAGGTGATTTGCTAGAGAATGTAAGACGTGATTCTCTCCGGCTCGAAGGGGAGGCCGATCTTCCGGGTTACATGCTGCAGAGCATTCCCAAACGAGTAGACGAGATGTTGGAAGCTTCTAGAAAGAACAAGCCTTCAAGTCTGATTGAGTTTCTTAGCAATTCGAAGTCCTTCAAAGGCGTGGTTGAATTCGATAGTCCTCGCGTTGAAAGCATACACGGTAATGAACCGAAGAACTGCTGGTCTCTACCTCTAGTTACACTCACAAGCATTGCAGTTTCACTCCCGAATATCGAAAAAACGAAGGTTGATCGGATGGTTAATAATGTTAGGGAAGGCCTTTCATTTGTAAAGATTGTGGAGAAGAGTTTCTACAAGAATGAGGAGTGGAAGAACATAAGAAAAGCTAGTGATTATTGTCTGAGAGTTGATTTATTCAACAAGTGGCAGGAAATTGATCTTGCTGAGATATCTTCAACTTGTAGTGACTCCAACGCTTATGGAGAAGAGCAAGTTAATCACGTCCGATCTGAAAACCGACGTACCAGATTGCCCTATGTTCAACCCTGCTAACTTGCCTGCTAGAATCATTGCAGCCAACTACATGTACAGAATCAGTACAACAATCTTGGACTACTGTGATGAAGAAAACGCGGTTTCGGATGGGGGGTTGTTCGACAAGCTATGTAGTATGATGTCGGTCATATTAGCAGCTTGTTTCACTAATCTGCCTCGTGTGATTGCTAAAAAGTGTCACCTGAAATCCATTGAGGATAGGGAGAGGAGTGTCCGTAAGGCGGCTCGTCTTCTCGGAAGAAGTGGAGAGATTCTTGATTTTCTGGTGCATAATAATCTACCTGCAGGGTTGGATCCTGATCATGCAGCTGTGTATATTGAGGAATGGTGGGCCGTCATGTTTCTTGAAACGGAGATGAGTTCTGTTGCGATCACACCCTCTCAGAAGGGATCGGTAGCTGTTCGAGTGGTGGAATCACACTTATGGAGCATCTGCAGAATAGTTTTCAGCCTAGGGATCTTGAGTCATGAATGTAGGTAGTTACAGTTATAGAAGCATTGCTAGTTTAATAGAAGGATTCTGTTTTTTTGTCAGAAATATGATTCTGATTCATGTATTTTTTTGTCCTTTTTACACTAGTATGGAGTTCTTGTCCTAAAACTGCCATAATACTTCTTGTAGTAAAAATCAGATCTTTTTTAAAAGAAAACTTAGAAACTGAACAAGAAATTCATCTATGTATCCTTCAATGGAATGAATCAACATCTTACAGTTCTTGATTTTTCCACAAAATGTACAAAAAGTATTTCACAAGCCAGCCATTCTGAACACCCTTACAACTACAACGAGTCCTCCATATCAATACACACATCTCCATTTGCTTGTTGTCCAGGTGAATTGCTAGTTGATGCTATAGCAGATGCGACTGAGTTTTCATCGTCGTGGTCCATAAACGCCCTCCACTCGTCAATATTAGATGATTTCTCCGGAGACAATCTTGGAAGGCTACGGTGATTGAGAATCTCAAGAATCTCTCTACTCTCTCCAAGTAGAATAGCTGCTTGGCTGACACTATCCTGCCTTTCTTTAATGGCATTGTTCTTGCAGTTCATAGTTATGACACGCACTAAATTGGTCAAACAAGCAGCAAATATGTCTGAGATGATGGTGGACAGTCTCTCAAACAAGGCCTCATTCGTCTGTTTTTCGCCATCTTTGTGGGCTCGGAGGATAGTCTGTGATATCCTGTACATGGAGTTGGCAGCTGTGACTTTAGCAGGCCAATTCACTGGGTTCTGCATTAGGTAATCTTCAGTCTTGTTCATGAAGTTTAAGACAGTCTCTTTCGCAGTTTCTGAAAGCTTCTGCAGCATCTCCGTAGCGGTTAACCCTTTGAGATTTGCATTCTTTAGATGCTTATTCTCCCATTTCCCATAAAGCTCAATCCCTATCCACACTCTATCTGCTGCATTTCTGATGCTTTTGGGCTCTCTCTTTCTGTTCAGTGTCTGCTCAATAAGTTCTACCAGAGATAACCCTTCCTTTACGCCTCGTAGCAGCTTTCTCGCCTTATGATTTGCTATGTTTGGAAGTGCAATTGCGATGCTAGTTAAGGTAACAACAGGGAGAGACCAGCAATTAGGAGGCTCTAATGAATGCAGGCTTGGAACTTCAGTGCTGTCAAATTCTCTCACCCCACTGAAGTCCCTTGATTTCATGAGAAGCTCAATGAGATTCTTTGGCTTCTTTTCTTCACCCAAGTGAATCAACATATCCAGCTTATCACAAATGTTCTTCAAAACAATCTTAGGAACTTCCACCTCACCTTCAAGCAGCAGAACATACCGGCTAAAATCGAGGTCCTGCTCATCCCTTGGTTCACCTCCTCTCATATCATTTGAGGTCTTTGAATCTGATCTCTTCAAATCCTTCATGGGATGAAAACACTTAAATAATGCATTCCCAACTTTACAAGAAGTCAGTAGGACTAGCTTGCTGGATAAAATCAAGAAAATCTGAACACCAATACAAATATTCAGAACAAATCCCTTTACATTATGAGCAAGTTTTCTACACTTAAAGTTATGAATCTGCAAAGGGAAAGAGGTCTCTCTCCATTCCACCAGCTTTGAAGTCCAATAAGTCTCAACATAGAGCTCATCCATAATTCCCTTTTGGCCTAACTCTGAGATTTTAAATCTTGCAGCAAAATAACATCTGAACAGAGGTGAAATCCCACCAAACACAGCCCCAACAGACTGAATGTACAAGATCCAGTTGACAGACCACGCGTAGTTAGTAAAAGTCCAGTCCGAGTCGTCATGAGTCAAATGGAGGCGAATATGAGCCTCCAACAGAGTTAAAGCCACCAAGGGACAAACCAAGCTTGCAGCAACAGAAATGGCAGTTCTAGCCATCACAAACTGTAAAGAGCCGGTTTCCGACATCACCCAATACCTCTTCACAACTACTCTGAGATCATCAATTGTATACTCCCCCCACTCAATAGGCTTACTAGAAACTATTTTCAACATTTCATTATACTCCAACTCCAAGTATCTTTTCGTACTCGGAACCATCAAAGCCAAAGAACATGAAGTTAAAAGCAGGAAAAGCATAAGAAGGATTGAAACAACTTCCTCTGCTAAAATTGAATCCACTACTACTAATCCCCTCATCTGATAAATATGTATGCTCACATTTGCTGTAACTGTAGTAGCTAAAATGCTCAATGCAGCTAAATTCACTGCCATCTCATTGTTCTCCATGGATCCTAACGAAGTCATGAAGTTAGCCATAGCAATTGACAACAACACGATGCTACTAATTAGGGAGAGTTTATCATTAACTCCTCTCATATCGTTGGTTAGGTCGGTTGGGAGCTTCGTCATCACTGCTAGCACTGTTAAGGAGACGGCGTTGAGGGAGAAGTACTTACACGGGAACCAGAGGCGCTTGCTCCGGAAGCCGGTGATGAGATCCGCCGTCATGGCGGCAGAGCAGGCGGCGGAGGCTGCTGCTATGTACATGCCGATCCATGGCATTGGCCGGTTCAGCTCGTCCTGCACTCTGGTCATGTAGTCATCGTTACAGTAGTAATTACAGGCATTACAATCCATGGGATTATTTTGCCTAATTCTGCTGCGGATTCAATTTTATCGACCTGAAATCTTCGAATTGAAACTTGTTGAAGAAATTACGCACACGGTGTTTCCTTCCTCCGTTGCGATTCACGTTTTCTTCCCTCATACTCCAGCAACAGACACGGCGCATCGATCGCGGCCAGAGAGAAGAAGCAATTTTCTGGTCAGCCTAATCGCGCCCTAATTTTCGTCGCCTATAAACAGAATTAGGGTTTGTGTTAGGGTTTTTTACGTGCATGTGAAGCTCGGGAGAAGGTGGGTGGAGGTATGAGAAAAGGATCGCGCATCCGATGCGGCGGTGGCGGAGGAAAACGGATGTGGCGGGTGGTGGTAGGAATAGTTGACGACGTGGAAACGCTAGACAGAAAAAGAGAAGAAATCGAGCGAAGGAAGAGGACATGCAATGGTTTCGATAATTTAATTAATTGATTCTGATAGTTTAAATAGCATATAAAAATTATGACATTAAACGCGAATTTAAATAACATTAGTTTCTATTTGGTGATATTTTTCACTCTTATAAGTGTGAGGGATTCGGGTTCAATTATCCCCTTAATTCAAAAGAAATGAGTGTACAATACAGTAAAACCTCGATAAAGTAATATTCGATAGAGTAATAATCTCGTTTAGATAATAAATTTTTTCGGCCCCGATATGGGTCAATGCACTAAAATAATATTCGATAAAGTAATAACCTCGTTAAATGAATATTTTTTTTCCGGTCTCAAGATTATTACTTTATCGAGGTTTAACTGTAATTAAATATGTATATTAGTCATTTTGGTGGGTATAAATTTGAGAGTTTAGATTATCTTGTTGCATTTGTCAATATATACTATAGATAGTGTTAAGATTATAACCTATCGAAGTGCTTAATTTTTTTTTGATTGTTTAAATTGCATTTCAAGAAATAAAATTATAAAATTATCATGGACATTGATCGAAGGAGTACACCAGCTACCCATACGAACAACATCGGAACTCCATGCACGGCCGCTACATAACTAATAAGATTGTTAAATGGGCCACTCACAATTTTAGAAATATATTATAGGGGTGGAGGTTATTCAAGTTATACATAAAAAACGGTCAATGTGGGATAGTGTATGTCATTATTAGCTGTACATTTTAACATAAACAACCTATTTGGATTGGTCCATGCATATAGACCAGACAAACTAATCATATGAGTCGACCAAATAACCATCATCAACTTGAGTCTTTCCACTCTCTTCTGATACCATTTTAAAAAATGGTTTATAAGGATGTAGGATTTATCCAAGTTAATTATATATAGAAGCAATAATCAATCTCAAGTTTATGTGAGCAAGAGCGGATTCAGAGGGCGCACGGCGGCGGTCTTCCCCCGATTCATATCGAAACTCAATTCTTCATGTGTAATTTTCGAATTTTCTTGTATCTCGCCCTCTCGAATTCTACACTTCGTCCCATTTTCTATCAAATATTCAAATTTCGTTTACCTTCATCGTAATCTTAGATCTGCCCCTGATCTATGAGATAGAGACTTCATTAACAAGACACGTTGTTTTATTCTTTGTTTGCAAGGCTAAAAAATATCTTCTTTTAGATTTTTCCTCTGGTTTTAAACCTACTATATTTAATCAATCCCACAGAATCTCCCTTTTTTAGTTTATAATTAGACATTTCTTGTCTTCTAGCTCAGTATAATTGTACTACGTTGTTTCGAAGCGGCTGAGGCGGATTAGTTGAACGAGGAAATTACTCAAAAGCAATCGATCGGCTCTATCTTTTTTCACAAATACGGGTGGTGTCAAGTTGATGGACTTGTTTCCTTTTTTGCAGCACTTCTATTTAAAGTTGTACAACCATATCTTAATGTATTCTTTGTGTCAACGAATGATAAGCACATCATTTATGTAATGACCTACAAATCATACAAATATTTTAATTTGATGAAAATTTTAGAGTTGAAATAATGAAGTATTGCAACTTATTTGATTATTTATACTAAATAATTAATATTTGTAATAACTTGTGTGAATTGTAAAGATTCCTTGTACAATGATCAAATGATATGGATTCTTCTTTATCTAGAACATTAAGGGAGTGTTTGGAGTAGCTGAAGCTTATTGATAAGTGTTGAAAGCTGCTTAGAGCATCTGAAAGCAGCTTATTTGAAAATCAGTTAGTGTTTGAAAATAAGTGCTGAAAGTGGAAAAAATAGTGTTTGGAATACTGCTGATAGAAGTAGTTTATTGTTACTTTTTAGAAGAAATGTCTATTTTGCCCTTAATGTTATTAAATAATTATAATTTATAATAAATAAATAAATAAAATTTAAAAATTGTGCTTATTCTATATTTATTTTTTGCTTTATAATTTTAATATAATATTATAAAATATTAAATTATTACAAATATTATATATTACTATAATTGATAGAGAGAGGAAGAGCACCGCTAGTATGTTGAAAAAAAAATTCTAATAAATATTAGGATTAGAGATATTTTTGAAATTAAATAAAGTTTTTAAGGGTAATTTTGTCCGAAAAAATCATAAGCAATAAGCTGAAGCTGAAAGATGGGGTGGAGCAGCTGAAGCTGAAAGCTGGGGTATTTTTGACTCAATTTTAGAAAATCTCAGCTTTAAGCTGGGTGTCCCAAACACCTCTGCACCAGCTTAAAGCTGAAAACAGCTTTCAATAAGCTGTTTCAAACACTCACTAACTAATAAACACGAGATTATTCCAAAAATAGGAGAATAATCTAAGGAGATACAAATATGTATAGCATCATATATTTCTTACAACAGTGACTAGAATAGTTTTGGGGTTTAGAAACGCCCACACAAAACTTTAATTATCTCGAATGAGATGCTTTCAGAGAAGTCATTGTAAATGAAGAAGACAATCACATTCAAATCTATTATATTTATTGTCTAATAAGGGAAATGCAATGACTGCTATTCAAATCATGCATGCATATCCAGATATCCTACTTAGTTTTGGATCTAAAAATGCATAACAAGGTACGGTCAGATTTGGTAGAGTGCGTGCGGTGAAGATCATTTATCCCACTTTTGGTGTTCTAATATATATTCCACTAATAATGTTGTGACATGTTTTAATTGATCAAGAAAACCATTAATTAAAATAATTAATTCAGTTTTGACACATATTTGTTAACTCTTTCAAGAACAAAATGTTGCTCATTCTGCCCAAGCCTAGCTGACTAAGCTGAGGAATCTTCTTTCTTTTTTATTACCTTCCTCGCATATGTATAAGACCGAATCCGTTCGATTTCTAAAAAAGATTACTAATCCTTAACTTTTCGAGGAATACTTCCTCAGAGAAAGACGATCAAATAACTCCCAATCACGTAACCGAAATGAATGATTTTTTTACCATAAAAAAAATGCTCCTTTCCCTTATGCCTTCATGGCTGTCCAGCAGCACAGATTCTTTGACACTTCGTTAGTTTATCTTCAAAACGAAGCACTTCCTTTTGAACGAAAATCTCAGATGCATGCATTTCTTGTTACGTTTAAATGGATAAATATCCTATTTGATTGATCTGGTCCAGAGTCCTTGCACGTCCCTTTTCAAGGAAAATGGAATTTCATTATATTTGTGAGTTTTTTTAAATATTTTTAAATAGATTTTACTTCCTCTATCCTGTTACTAAAATCATGTATTCTCGATTCGACCGTCCCAATAATAATGTTCTGATTCATGAAATTTAATGAAATAACACTAAAACTCAAGTGTGCCGACATTATTTATAGACACAAGTCAAGTTTCTTAATAATCGTGTCCAAAATAAACAAGACGCTATTAATGAGACGGATGGAATACAAATTAGGATTCACCATTTTTCCCTTGATTTCCGTTTCTTCTTCCTCAATTGAGAAAATTAAACTACATCTTACATGTACTAGTCGATAATGACTGTTTTAAATTTACAAGATCTTAAATTTTAGTTTTAGAACTCGGAATGTCGTTCCAATATTAGATTAATGTTATTGCTACTCTTGATGTTAAGATTCAAACATATATGTTGGGTGATGATTCCATCCTCAGCACTGTTTCACTCAGTGGGAAATGATTCGGTCTTAGACACTGATCTTAAGCTCAGTAGCCTTGTGCTCTGTACCTGTCTGAAGATTTGAAGATCCCAAAACCCTATCTAAATGATGAACCATTCCCTTGTATATGTTTTGTCTCTGAGGTTTCAGACTGAGTAGACACTCTGCTCTGGTCAAGGCGCTCAGTAGCTTATCTGCCTCAGCACCAGTGCAGAAGACTCGGTGATCTTGGACTTAGCGAGGAGCGATATGCGAGAGAGTCGGTTGAACCGAACTCGGCGGGGTAGTTCACCGGACTCGAGGGCGATCTTCGATAGACTTATCTCGGCGAGCCTATCTACCGAATATAAGGTCGACTCAAGGCAACGGCAGATAGTCTTCGGATGGGCCGTCGAATCTTTTGAAAGACAATCAGCATTGTCATGTACGAGGAAGAGAGAAGTCAGCTTCAGTCTGTCTCGAAGTATTATGCTGTCTCAACCTCTCCATCCACCTCGACGAATGACAAGCATACACGTGTCTTCTCACCTGCTAAAGCTGCAGTCAACCTTTTACCTAAAAAGGTGGGAAAGTACACTGTTACCTACACCAAAAGAGCCGTTTGCTACCAAAAAGAGAGAGAGAGAAGAAGATCGTCTCCAACGGATCTATTTCAATCTCTGCTCTATAAATAGATGGATCATTCAAGATTTGAAGCACACCTAGAACACGAGAGAGCGCGAAAAACGAGCGAATTCCAAAGAACAAAGTCTTAGCAAGAACTTGAAGAACAATCTCCGGCGAAAGACTACATTCTAGCTCATAGGGAATCAAGCTAAACCGACTTACACGAACTCAAAGCTTACCTTCAGCTGTTCGTCGATCTAGAAGCTACTCTCATATTCCCTATCCCTCTAACCCTAAGCTCAACTGTTCTTATCCATAGCTTAGACGAAGGAGTTCACATTTGAACCCAATCCTTATTGTATAAGGACTCCTTCACTGTTGGAGAAGTTTGTCAAACACTTTAAGTTTGATAGTGTTGTAAACGAGACTTGGATCGATATAAAAACCAAGACGCGGCTTTGCCCGGTGTGCAAGCCGGCCGAGACTAACTCGGGATAATGAATAGCCTCCCGATCATTCGGGACAGTGGACGTAGGATTTGAGCGATATCCGAACCACTTTAAAAATCCTCGTGTCTCTTCTTGCTTTCTTAAGCTGTTGCATTGATTTTACTATTCATACTTGAACATCATATTTAAAATCAATCAACTGTCTCAAAGATCTTGAACTTTTAATCTACGGACCGAGACTTAAAACGTTTTCTCACAAAAAGCCGATTTGGGCCTACAATATTCCGCGCACCGAACTCTTACGTAGATACCGAATTCGACCTAGTCGGTTAGCGAGATCTCGGTCGAGTCGATACTCTTTGCCTTTAACTCGATTCGAAACGGTTATGCAGTCTGTTTGACTCATTTGATCGGACACCATCCCGAATAGGGTGTTCGTGTTCGAAGTTGAGAAATCGAATCAGGTGTATTCACCCCCCCCCCCTCTACACCTGACCGTACACTCGGGACCAACAATATAGATGAAATGTAATGCAAGTAGCATGTCATTACTGTAAATGAAAAGTGCAAAAGTAATTACCAAAAAAAATTATCGCTTGGCTGGCTGCCAGAGTGAAGAAAGAACAAGTAGAGGAATGAGATTTTTCGTCCAAATTTTCCTTCTCCGATTTGTGTCAATAGAATGGTGACATGTGTCCCATTTAATTAAAATTTCGTAAAATAACCGACACAAGTTGAGACCATTATAAATACAGAGCGGCTTGTATGTACCACAATTGTGTACCCTTGTGTGTACCACACCACAAGGGTGTCGACATGTGGCATATGTGGTCTACTATTTTGAATGAAAAACGCCACATGTCGATACTTTTTTGGTGTGGTACACACAAGGGTACACAATTGTGGTAGATCTAAACTTTTGTGCTATAAATTAGCACCAATGCATGCATGTAGAAGCAATCATCATAGCAGTTAATCATCTTCTTTTCACTTAATCTCCCAACCACTAAAACACTACATAAAACTTTTGAATTCATGGATTCTTATTCACCCGACGAAAAGAAGCTCGACAAGGCAATGCCATGGGTAGGCGGATACATCGCCACCGCTTCCGCCGTCTGCACTCTCGCTATGGCCGCCGACGCCTTCAACGGCTTCCGCCGCAACAAGCTCTGGTTCCCTTGCTCCTACTTCTCTCTCAACCCCACCTCCCTAGCCCTACTCGGAGTCGCCATGAAGCTCGCCTTGGATCTCACCGCCGACATGAGGAACATCCCAATCGCCAAATTCACCACCCTCATCTTCATGTCAACGGCCATGGGCAACTTCATGTCCTCCTTGGGATCCATGAACGACAAACACATCCTCTCAAACGTTGTCGCTCTCGCAATCCTCGTTGCCACCGTTATCATCGACGTGCTGATCCGGTTCATGATGCTGCGTTTGGTCAATTTCTATATTGCTCCTATGATCTTGATGTTGCTTTCCCTAGCTACGTTGATTTCGGTGGCGATTACGGTTCCGGCGACTAAGATTAGGCTTGAGATAATGTACCGGGAGAAGCACGAATCAGCTTTGAGCGAGGAAGGGTTTGTGCAGAGGAGGGAGGCCCTGAAAATTGATGAACGGAAAAGGTATATGATGAAGTATTGGGTAATGGCAGCAAGTAGTAACCCTCAATTTGTGATGGCTCGTTCTGTCGTCTGTACTACTTCTGCTTTGATTTGCTTGGTTGCTTTGATCACTTTACCAATTGCTTATATTCTTATTTGGAAAAAGCATGAGGGCCCATCTGTATATGGTGGTTCTGTTGAGTGGATTTTGTATACACAGACTGTGGGAGTTGGAGTTGGGACAATAGCCCCTATGTTGAGGTGGTTGGTTGTTGTGAGCTTCAAGTGTTCCATGACTAACACCACCACCATGAGAGAGAAAGTCAAGATTGAGAGGTATTGGATACAAACTCTGGTGGAGATGAGAGAGAGCTTCTCTTCTTTCCAAATTATGCAAGGGAAGTTTAGGAAGTTTCTTCATGATGCAAAATGGTTTGCTATTACTTTCTGCATTTGGGTCCAAATCTTGATTGTTCTTCTCAGCAAACTGTTTGTCTTCCTCTCTGCCTTAATCATGAGTCCCTTCTTTCTCTGCTTTACCCACTTTAACAAGAAGCGTTCGTCGAATCAACCGCCCGGGCTTGATCATCTTAGCTGTTACGTTCTTCTCCTTGAAGGGGAATCCCAGCTGCCGAGAAGTGTATTGAAGAACATATGCAGCGAGGCGGACAACATGATTGAGACCGGTCGAAGAAAGCAATCTCAGTGTCTGATTAGTCTTGTGTCCAAATTTGTCAACTTTAAGGGTGTGGGAGAATTTGATAGTTTTCGAATCCCAAGGCTGTATTCTCAAGAGCCTCCTAATAATTGGGCCCTGCCAATTGTGACATTGACTAGCATTGCTATTGCAGTTCCTCACGTTGGAGAGGAGAGAAGGAAGCAGCTCTTGAGCAGTGTTAGCCATGGCCTTTCTCTTGTTAAGTTGGTTGAAAAAACTCTGATCAAAGATGATAAAGATGGGAATATCAGAGAGGCTGCAGATATGTGTTGGGTTGGAGTTCTAATCTACATGAAATGGTTAGACATTATTGATCTTGTTAAAGTATCTTGTAACTCGAAGAACTCAAAGGAGATGTTGCAAGCGCTTTCAGACAAAGCTCGGACGATGGTTACGAAACATTTTAATAGACAAGAGATGGGTTCAGATCCTCTCAACTGGCCGCCTCATGTTGTTGCTGCAAATTCGATGTATAGAATCAGTCGAAGCGTTCTGTTGGCGATCGATGAGGAGGACGAGATAGAAGATGAGGTGGTGTTTGAGAAAGTGTGTGTGATGATTGCTGATATTCTGGCAGCATGTTTCACTTGTGTACCGAATGTGATAACCAGAATGTGTGAGTGTAAAGCGATAGAGGAGAGGGAGGAGAGCGTTCGGAAGGTGTTTCTGCTTCTTGGGGAAACAGAGCAGATTGTTGAAGTCCTGCAGCAGCAAGAATGGCCTTCCATGGATGATGATAGAGCTGCAGATATTGAAGAATGGCGTGCTCTGTATGGTGATACAATGAAAGCGTGTTCATCTTCTGAAACAGCAGTCGCCTCAGTTTAGAGATAAAGAACGTTTATTGTTGGTAATTTATCCTTATCTATTAAAAAAAATGTAATATAAGAATTTGAATATCCTATCAAAATCATTATGTATGAGTCTGTCATTTATGGTTAGCATAGGGTGGTTAGTCCCTCCTGTATTGTTTGTAGGCTTGATCATAAGAGCGTGATTTATTCAATGCGCACTTCAATAGTAGCTGCGAGTTACTTTTGTCATTTAAAAAAAAGTTTGAACATTGCCCTCTTATATAGTGGTGTAAGAGCATCTCCAACCCACACTATAATGGTGTTTGGAGTAGAAAAATCATCATCAACCCAACTCTATTTTCAACACTAAAATGAGGATTCGCCATTTTTCTCTCCTACTTCATAAATGGTGTCTACTATTCACACCACCAATTTACTTTTTCAATTGTGCAAAATTACTCTCAGGTCCTATATTTTGTTGAAAAATCGAAATCTAAATTCCGATGTGAAAATTAATTAGACGATTACATAGAAAAAAAATTATATGGCAATGATCCTTAAACAATAGGTCATGCTGTTAATTATAAAAAAAATGGGCCGACTTTTTAACGTATTAATTATGTGTAATAATTATAAAAATTAATTATGTTATTTATAGAATATAATTATACCAACAATAGAAAATATTGAAATGTAAAATATAATATTATATTAAAAACAATCACAATAATAGAAAAATATTATGAAATACATATCCGATAATAGGAAAACACTAGATAATGGTATTACATATATAATTGTTAATTGAAATTATTGTGGGTCTAATGTGTAATATTGAGAAATATAGGTATTGTTATAAAAATGGCATGAAATGAAACATATGAGGAATATTCTTTTTTAGGGTGAATTTGAGTTTGTGGGTTGGAGTGAGATTACTGTTTGATGTGATAGAAACTATAAAATGATGTTAAAAATAGACATCTCGGTTGGAGATGCTCTAAGTGGTTCCCCTCCGAACCGCGAAAACCAGTCAGACCGAACCGAACCGAATAGAATAATGTGGTTTGGTTCGATTTATTTTTATAGGAACCGTTTACAATCGTTCAGTTCGCGGTTCCAAGAATTTTTGAACGATTCGCACCGAACTGAACCAATATCCTATTTTTCAATTTGATATTTGTCTTTCTTATATGAGAATATTGTTGAATTCAGATATTAAATTTAAGTTAAAATCAATTCTAATCTATACAAGAGAAAAGAAATGAGTAACAACTCTATACTTAAGTTTGGAACGAGTGACGTTCTATAACTATCATTCTTGTATTATTTAGAATTTAAAAAATAAATTAATTAATTAAAAGGTGAAACGATAAACCGAACCGAACCAAACCATTTATAAACAGTTCATTTCAGTTCGGTCCGATATTTAAAAATACTTCAAACCGAACCAAACCGAACCACTTTGTGTTTTGTTCGGTTCCTAAAGTACATATGCACTTGCAAGTATGGATAGATATATGTGTAGTTACATTTATGATGGGGTTTGTAATGACATTTACATCTCTCAAAATCTAAAAACATTTTGGTACAACGCTTGTTTATGAATCTAATAAAGATAGAAATCGAATTAACTTTAATTAACTTATCTTAAAAAATCCAAGATAATGGCAATAATAACATACAAATCTATATTAGTTAAATTGAAAACTGACGCCACTCTCTCACCTCAATAATTGAATATGTCACCGCAGCCTGATTTATATGTTTTTTGCCTCTATATTTTTCTAAAGTAATTATTGGTGATCAATGTATGCATTTTATAGAATGTACTGTATGATTTTATTATTATTTTCACATTATTTTACTTAGTCGTTTGAATTTGTCGTTTTTTATTTTACATTTAATTTTATATATAATTAATGGGTCGTATTTTATTTTTTTAAATATTATGTTTTGTGCTCGTGTCATGTGTCCGTATTCACTGTAGATGTGTTTATCAATACTATAATTTAGTATAGTGCATAAACTTGTTTTTATCAATTAATTAGGTAATTGACGCTGACCAAAATAATTCCTGAAAAAAACGTGCATATACTATATTTCATTGTCCAAATTTATTACCTTTTTTTTCTGGGATCAGTTTTTAAAATGTTGGGTCTATTCATATTTGGAAAAGATACATTCGGACCAACTGAAAGATAGTTTAGTAAGTGGTAAGTTTAACTAGTTAAAATCAATGCTAGTGGCAATATATAGATTTGTGTTAGTTAAAACTAGAAATTACGTACACTCTAAAACCTCAGTATATATGGGGGTGTTTGGAACAGCTTATGTTAAGCAGCTTATAGCTTTCAGTTATATTTTTTGTGTTTGGGAAACTAGCTTTCAGCTATAACTTTTTTGTTTCTTTCCATATTTTAGAGAAGTTGCTTAAACAAATTTCTCACCCAACTATGCTTTTAATATTTATAGGCTTAATACGACTACTTATGAAATTTATTAAATAAATTTATTTTTAAAATTTTATTTTATTCTAAAAAAGCTATTCCATACAGTTTAATTATAATTCCATAATTAATAAAAAATTATTATATTTGAATATAAATTTAATTATAATATAAATAATAATTAAATATTTTATTTAATATATTAATTAATTTTATATTTTATAATATTGAGATGACAATTATAAAGAAAAAATAAATATAAAATAGCAATAATTTATCAAATTTATATATTTATTATAAATTATAATTATGTAATAACATTAGGGATAATTCTGAAATCGAAATTATAATGTAAAAAAACTAACTTCTCAATTTTATTTATTCATTATAAGTTATAATTGTTTAATAATATTTGGGGTAATATAGATATTTTATTTAAAAAATTAAAATAAGCAACCGCTATCAGTAGTATTTCCAAACACTATTATTCTCACTTTCAGCAACTTTCATCACTTATTTCCAAACACCTATAAATTCTCAAATCAGCAGCTTTCAACCGCTTTCAACACTTATCAATAAGCTTAAGCTATTCCAAACATCCACTATAATATTGGATATTCCCATATAACAATCTCATCACCATGTCCGATAATTGCATGTATACTACATCATTTATATGTTTTTTCCCTCTATATTTTCTAAGTAACTGTTGGTGAGACTGAGCCATGTAGTGTCTTCGTTCCATAATTGTTGGTCTATTTTATTTTTCGGGTTGTCCCATAATTGTTGGTGTAATAGTAAATTATTACATACATTTTATTTGATGGTTTCACATCTTTACACATAGTCTTACATCTTTAGACACAACCAATTGTTTTTCTTAAAAACTGTGCCGAAAATTTTTAGAGTAAGAATTGTGGACGGAGGGAGTATTTAATTTATGAATGTGTAATTTCATTATTTTACTGAGCTATTTGAATTTGTCATTTTTATTTTACATCGGTATCTTGTTCGTGTCATTGTGAAAGTGGATTTGACCTTTGACATTTTTCTTCACAAAGATGCAAGAAATTGTTCGTTGACTCAAAACAACTATTTCCAAATATTTACTGCATATTGTATACTTCAAAAAGGAAATATAAAAATATAACATTAGTAATCTTTTCAGAGGCAAATGCAAAATAAAAAATATAAGGTCGATAAAAATAAATTTAAAAACTAATCAGCGATATAATCGAGTTAGCTTTAATTATTATGAAACACAAATCTCCATCAACAAAATAATTTATTAATTATAATTAACCAGAATTCACACTGTTTGCAATAACAAACAGACTACATAGTGTCGCCGCGCTCAGCATCCTCTGTCCCATATGATGGTGGCGTATGATGGCGCCATCCACATCACGCCCGCCACGTGCGTTGATGGGCCACCATCCTTTTATAACTTAAATAGTTTTTAATTGTTAATATGGTCCATCAATACACGTGTGGCATCGCGTGATTGGTGGACCACCGAATAGGATACTAATTTTGGGGCAGAGGATCCGGATTGGTGTCGCCGCGTAGTAGAATTCTTCCTACCTGCCCTGCTGAAAGACATCTTGTCCAAATCTGACGCGTTCTGTTAATAATTAATATCCATTCCTTTTCACATGAATTCTTTAAATAATAAATTAACAATTTTTTTCTCCCACGCTCTATTAATGCAATTAAAATATTCAATTTTATTTTGTCTTCCTCTCGAACTTTCTCTCACGCATTTCTGCAAACAGTAATGCTGCGTGTTTTCCGCGATCAAAAATCACTTTTTTCCAACTCCTTACTGTAAATTTGTAAATTTGATCTGCCCAAAAAGTCAAGTAAGACGATGCCGTTCGACGGAAGAGCAGAGGATCCGGCGAGAGCTTCGCGTATCGACAGTCTCCTCGAGGCGCCCATGCCGTGGATAGGAATGTACGTCGCCGCCGCATCTCTACTCTGCGCGGCCGCGATGGCCGCCGACGCTCTCCACGGCTTCTACCAAAAGAAGCACTGGTTCCCCTCCAAATACTTCTCCCTCAACGCAACCTCGCTGACACTCCTCGCCGTCGCGATGAAGCTCCCCGTTGACCTCACCACCCGGATGTACTCCGTCACCGACCGCCTCGCCAAGATCAGCAGCCTCGTCTTCCTGTCCACCGCCATGGCCAACTTCTTAACTTCCCTAGGAAGCATGAGCGACAAAGACGTCTTAATGAACGTGACGGCGTTGGGCATTTTGGTAATTACAGTCGTGGTAAATGTGTTCATCCAAGTCTTCCAAATGCAAGCTTATTTAGGAAATAGGATTGCCTTTCATGAGGAGCTTCTTGCTATTGTATCAATGGTGTTTCTTCTTGTCATGTTTGTTTCTTCAGCGGTGATGATCCCCTCCACTAAAAGGTATTTAGAGACAAAATACAAAGAGATGCATCAATCAGCTTTAAATGAAGAAGAGGGAGTTTCTCCATCCGATGTGGGATTAGCCACCACTCATAAACTCAGAGTACTAATCAAGAAGTATTGGGTTATGGCAGAAACTAGCAACCCTCAATTTGTGATTGCTCGATCAGTCACTTCCACCACCTCCGGCGTGTTAAGCCTTATGATCGCCTTGGTTTTGCTCGAATCCGAGGTCCGTATGGCTATGAAGTTCAACATGCTTCATCAAACATTCTCTAGCTATGGATGGTCTACAAAGGTTGTGCTTCTCACTCAAACCGCCGGAGTACTAATCGGAACTATAGCTCCGGCGGCTAGATGGTTGGTTGCTATAAAGTATAGCTTCTTAGAAGGGAAAAGGGATATGAAAAGTGCTGTTCTTGTTGAGGAATATTGGACTCAAAAGATGGTTGAATGGAGGCAAGGCTCTTTATCTTTCCAAATTAGAAACTTTAAGAGGAGGAAACTTGTTCATGATGTGAGAGGGCAGTTTCTTAAGCTCTGCATCTCTCTGCAGTACGTGATCGTCCTTACAAGCAAACTAGTCCTTCTTGTATCCATTTGTCTAACTAGTCCAACCATGGCATGTTACAACTACATCAAAGGGATTATAACGAAGCAAAACCGCGTATCTCATTCTGATCCGGAGCTTGACATTAGTCCTTATGTTATGGTGCTAGAAGGGGAGGTAGAGCTTCCTGCAGAGACTCTGCAGAACATCTGCAAGGAAGTGGATGAAGTTGTTAAGAAAGGCAAGAAGCGAAAACCGGAGAATCTACTTGAACTCTTGTCCAAATCTTGCAGCTTTAGAGGTGTGGTTGAGTTTGACAGCTATGAAGTTCCAAGCCTTCATTCTCAAGGCCTTCCTTACTGCTGGTCTCTACCGGTGGTGACACTTGCTTGCATCGCGCTTGCTCTTCCAAACGTCGAGAAGAGCAAATCTAATGGACTAATGGAAAGTGTCACAGAAGGGCTTCGTTTAGTGAAGCTAGTGGACAAAGCATTGGATAGAAAAGGGAGTTCGGCAAATGTAAGAACTGCAGCAGATGTGGTGTGGGTGAAAGTTGAGCTCTACCATAAATGGGAAGATAAGGATCTTCATGAGTCATCTCTTAAAGGGAAGAACTCCATTGAAATACTTCAAGAGCTTTCATACAGAGGTGAAAAGACAGTTTTGGAGTTTCAGAGATGTGCTACTGATTGCCTCATGAAGAATCCTCTCAACTGGCCAGCTAATGTGATTGCTTCTAACTCTATGTATAGGGTGGCTAGCACAATCTTGCTCGGCCATGGAGGGCGCGAGAAGGACGAAACGGATGAGTTTTTGTTTGAGAAGATATGTGTGATGATTGGAGACATACTTGCAGCTTGTTTTACAAATCTTGGTCATGTGATAACTGTGAAGTGTCATAGGAATGCTATTGAGGAGAGGGAGAATAGTGTGAGGAAAGCAGCTCTTCTTCTTGGAGAGACTGAGGAGATTATAGAGTTTTTACAGAGGCGTGAGGTGCCTGTATCTGCTGGTAAAGCAGTTGATGTTGAAGAATGGAGAGCCTTAGTCAAGAAGACTAACATCAAAATTGACTCTTCATCATGTAAAGAAAAAGAGGACCATGTAATTATGAAGGTTGAGAAATGATTGATCTTCAGTCCAATTGTAATATGCTCTTCATTTGAAGATGTAATCATTCTGTTGATAATCTCATCTTAGTTCTTACTACATGTTCAGTTATGTAAAAATTGGATCTTGATAAGTTGATACATTTTGGAGCATGATTTGCTTAGATTGATGAAGAATTTTGAGTGATTTCTGAACTTTGACTTGACTGAGTCAACTGTCAAAGAAGGGAAGTCTTGAGTCTCGACTAAACCAGCTATGTATAACTATTTGGTAGCTGAGGATCCATGATCATCAACGGAAATCAAAACGAGCGTAATTTTGAATCGACATTTGAGTTGACCTCATTGCGCACCATGCAATAGCATAAGACCATCTCAAGGGTCCTAAAATAGGGGATTTCCTTATATTTTTCTATTTTATCATCTCCAACGGTGTCCTAAATCTTTATCTATTTTAAGGGAAGCAAAATTTCTCCCCTACTTTGAGGGAGAATTTGCCTCTCCCCTACTTTATCTTTTTTAGCTTTAATTTTAATTTAATTTTGTTTAGAATAAATTATAAAATTAATTTCATTTATAATAAATTAAGATAATAAGTTTAATATTAATTTGGTTTTGTTTAGAATAAATTAAGATAATGAGTTTAATGAAATTACTTAATATTAATAAAAAGAAAATACACGAGTTTAATGAATATTAATATTAATTTTACGTTTCGGAATGCATTAGTTAATCATTTCTGGAATGAATATTCATCTTCTGATAATTAGATATTATTATGTAACCTATAAATATATTATTATTTTTAATTTAATTATATAAATATAATTAGACATTATTATGTAACCTAGAGTTTTGCAATAAATATATTGTTATATTTAATTTAATTATATAATTTTATTTTATTTTGATTTATAAAAGTAAAATAAGAGAATATTCTTTTTTAGGGGAGAAATAGGAAAAACCGTTGGAGACAAAATACTGTTTCCGCACTAAAATATGGATAGATTTCCTCTATAATAAGGAAGACCCTTGGAGATGCCCTAAGTGTTATGTCCATTAGACCTTTTCACTTTTAACACATTTTATTTTGTTTTAATCCCTTTTCAAACTAGGATTTGGTTAGGCCCTATGAATATGTCGTATGGTTGTCTTTTGAGACAACTTTTGAATTTTGAGAGAATTAAAATTTAAAATTTATGTTCCACTTTCATACGTAAACGGTTTGTCTTCTATGTCATCGTCCCTTGTCCTTTGTAAGCATAGGAGTTTCTTGTAAGAGCTGCCAAAATTGAAGAAGACTATGATATAAATGAGGGGACTATTCAAATATGAAGTTTTATCATAAATTTGCTCTATTACTGAAGTAGTTTAAGTCAACGGTTTCTGTCATCACTTGCTTTGGAATGTGATTGATACTCCCTCCGTCCCACTAATAATGTCACAATTGACTTCAGCACGGAGATTAAGAAATTTTAATTTAGTGTGTATTTTATGAGTTTTAATTGTATAAAGAAAATGACACGGTTTTCAATGAGTGGTTGGTAGAAAGAAATGAGAATTATCCAAATTTTTGCAAAGCTAGTAAAAGACAATCGATTTTTATTTTTTATATTTTTTTATATTGTATTTGAATAAATAATTTAAAGTTTTCAAAAAGATAAAAATCATAATTTTCTGAGTTCGGAGCGGAACATAATTGAGTTGGAGATAGATTTTTGAAAGTATAAGAATGTGGGGTTGAGTAGTGAGTAAGGGGGGCCCACTTCATTTTATGTTTAAGAGTAATTTTTACTATTTTAGGAAAGAAGACAGTAATAGCGGGACAACCCGATTAGGCAAGTAGGACAGTAATAGCGGGACGGAGGGAGTATAAGTGAAATGGATTTATTGCTAATAATTGATACTCCCTCCGTCCCATTCCACTTATCTGGTTTCTTTTGGGCACGGAGATTAAAAGAGTGAGTGGTTATGTGTAGATAAGTGTATGATTGTGTGTAAAGAGGTAGAAAAAGTAGTAGGTTGTGTAATAATTATTTTCCTTTTTTGAAAACAAGACAAGTCGAGTGGGTTTCTTTGACGCTGGGGGAGACTACCTAGTCCTCCCTCCCCAGCAAGAGACATGTGTAAAGGTATAGTAAAATTTCAAAATAGAATCTTTTGCTTCTTTATTTACATTTTCTATATTTTTCCACCCTCTCTCCCGACTCCGGTTTCTATAATTTACTTTTAGCTAATTATATTTTTTAATTAAAAAATATTTTTTTGAGATGAACGTGTGTTTTTTTGTCTTGAGAGTGTACTACTAATTCATCCAAGTTTGAAACTGGGAACTAAAAATTTAAATATGATGAAATTGATTTTAAAAAATATGAATTTAAAGCTTCAAACATGACACCACACACCCTTAAACATGAATAAATGTGCAAGAGGAGAGAGAAGATGGTTGTGTGGAGTTGCCTTTACACGTGTTACTTGCTAGGGAGGGAGGACTAGGTAGTCTCCCCCAGCGTCAAAGAAACCGTCAAGTGGGACAACCCAAAAAGGAAAATAAGACAAGTGAGACGGATGGAGTATATTTTAAGATATTCGACAGCTTTAAGGGCATCTTCAATAATTACTAGTATTATTTAATTACTTCTCTCATAATAATGATTTATAGTACTCTCTCCGTCCCACAAATAATGTTCATTTTCTTTTGGGTATGAAAATTTTGGAGAGTTAGTTTGTGAATAAAGATGGTGTCGCCCCTTAATAAAGTAAATAAAGTGTGTGTTACTAATTTCGAAAAAGAAACATTATTTGTGAGACGTTCTGAAAAGGAAAGAGAGACATTATTTGTGGGACGGAGGGAATAATCGACTTGCTACAAAAAATTTGGACTACTTCCTCCGTTCATTATAAGTGGTTCACTTTCTTATTTGGAACATTTAATTATAAGTGACTTATTTCGAAAAAAATAAATAATGTGTGGACATAATTTAACTACAAAAAAGACAAACAATATACAACATAAAACACAACTTTCTTAATTCTAGTGCCGAAAAGAAGTGAGTCATTTATAATAGAATGGATGAAGTATAAGTTTATTCATATTAGAATCACATCTAAAAATTAGCGTTTTCGTATTTTAATATTTCATATGTCAAAGATCCTAGCTTAATTAAAATTTCATCAACGAAGGAAAAATTGTATTTTTAGTCCCGTGTTTTTCTTCTAGTTGCAGGTTTAGTCCAATAATTTTATTGAGAAAGTTGCGATTTTGGTGTCTATACTTCCACTTTTTTTTTTTTTTGGTGCTCATTCTTTAAAAATTGCAATTTTGGTGCTCATACTTCATAAATTATTTCTGTTTTGGTGTCTCACAATTTAACATCTATTTTTAACAAATTAAACACACATTCTTATAATAATATTATTATCAAAATAGTTTAATAATTATATATATAGCTATAACTTTTAGACCTCATTTTAACATTGTAATATTTGTGCAACATTAAAAAAAATTATTTACAAAAATTAAAAAAATTAAAATAAATTATTACGTTATTTTAAACATTGAAAATAAAACATAAATAATTAACTATTAAATAAAATTAACATAAAGTATTAAATTATCATAACCTATTATTTTAATAATTTAAAATCATTATTATTATAAAAAAAATATTTTTTAAAATTTTTTACATAATCTTACAATTTTACATTTCTTTAAATCAATATAATATTATTTAATTATTAAAATAATAAAAGACACCAAAATTGCTAGTGTTTTTTAAGTTTAAGCACCAAATATACAACTTTTGAAGTAAGGACACCAAAACTCAAAAATTTTGAAAGTTTAGACACCAAAATGGTTTTTATTTACGGCTGTGTAAATCTCATAATTTTCTCGAACTTGTAATTTTGATTACATAACTTTTAAAACGGCGATTTCAATCATGTAACTAGTTGCTATTTAAAGGTTTTTGGAATTATCTTGATTGCTAGTTTACCACCGATAAATATTTCAATCACACAAAATCAAGAAAGAAGTAACATGTCATAAAGGGTAACAAACAAAATAAGGAAACAAATTAGTCAATCATCAACTTGGCATAGAAGGGCGTTACTATCCGCTTCAGAATATCTGCAAACCCTAATCAATACGTTTCTCTCAGTTTTTTTTTAACGTGCTTTCTTGATAACATTTATTGAAATGAAGAGTAGTGCCCAGCTGCACTAACTGTAGTCTCTGACGGAAGAACTCGCTGCAAAAAATGTCTATTTTACACTATACTATCCCATCCCCATCTCGATTTCAGTGTTCTACCACTCTCCCTCACCGTTTTATGCGCAGATATGCAATCAAGAATCCAAATTTCCAAGCCCCTTTTGGCATTGAGTGTTCTAATCTTTTGCCGTCCGCTTTCCCGCATTCAAGCAGCCATGCATCCCCTGTATCTTCCTTCAGTCAGGTAAAATACTAAAATGCCGTTGTGTTTTTTAGTGTCTTGATTTGAGAGAGGGAGATGAGAGAGAGAGAGATGGGGCCTCTTGTTGGGCTTGTTCTGTGTTTAAACGAATTGTTACTTTTTGTGGGTATTGTAGTTGATAGAGGCTTTGATAAGCGGTGTGGATTTATCAGAAGATGAAGCAGAGGCCTCTCTTGATTTCTTGTTGGATGGTGCTGATGAGGCTTTGATCAGCGCTTTTCTGGTGCTGTTGAGATCTAAAGGAGAAACTTATGAAGAAGTGAGTGATTTCCCTTTTATGTATATATATTTTCGTATGTTTCAAGAAGTAAAATGCAAGATCAAGATTGAGTTTACCATTTAAAACTTGCTGCAGTATATGGTGCCAGTTTGACCAAATCCTGCTATGTTATAGTAATTCGAGATATATCTGAATTGAAAACAAGTGAGATTCAGTTGGTTGATTGTTCTGAACTTCAATTGCAAAAAAGGGAAAAATATGGTTATGTTATACTCCCTCCGTCCCGGGCGACTTGACTTAATAAGTTTGAGCACGGTTATTAAGAATAGTGGGTAATTGTGTGTAAAGTGGTATAAAGTGGTGGGTCAAGTCAAGTGGGACAATGAAAAAGAGGAAAGAAGTCAAGTCGGGTGGGACGGAGGGAGTATTATTTTTGTTTCATTTCCGTTTATGGAAATGAAACAAAAGGTTTTTAGTGATGGATAGACATTTATTAGTAAGTCAGCTCCAGTTTGGAGATAGCAAGGGTGCATTTATTTGCGTAGTGGCATCGAAAATTATCTCACTACTAGTAAGCAGTGATATAAATGCTGACTTGCAATCTATTAAATAGGTAGTTGGGCTAGCCAGAGCAATGTTTAAGCACTGCAGGAAAGTGGAAGGACTAACTGATGCAGTTGATATTGTTGGGACTGGTGGAGATGGTGCAAATACAGTTAATATATCTACCGGAGCTTCCATTCTTGCCGCAGCTGGTGGCGCAAGAGTTGCCAAGGTGGGATCTTGTTCATATTAGTTAAGCTGCAATGTTGTTGTTTTCTAACAGTTTGGTCGAAATTATTCTTGAAATTTTATAATTGCAACAGCAAGGGAACAGATCTAGTTCTTCTGCTTGTGGTAGTGCTGATGTACTTGAAGCATTGGGGGTTGCAATCAGCTTGGAACCAGAGGTATTTGCATAGCACTCAAAAGACAGATCTTTCACAGTTTCTCATGTGGGTTTGATAGTTGCTTCGTTTGATAGGATGTGGCGCCATTTAACCAATAAAAAAAAACAAAAGAACAATGATTCACACGAATAATTCCCTTTTCTGATCGATTCCTCAGAAAAAACAACGACTCAAATGCTATGAGTCGATCTTGGCCACTGATTCTTACGGATCAGTAAAAGATTCCCGACTCAGATCTTGCGATTCAAGTCCTGTTCCGGGGGCAAGAATCTGTTTTTTTTTTTTTTTTTTTTTAAAATCAACGTAATCTTCCAGATCTTTGTTGACTAGGACTGGACTTTACTTATGTATCGCTTCAAAATTTATATGTTGTATGAATCTTTTATCTGTCATTGCTTTTTTTGCAACTGAACTATGGTGTATACGGATATAGGTGTATTGGTTAGTGCATAAAACTTTAATAGCTGTCACTTTTAGTGTTTCCTAAGAAAGAAGGTGGGTGGTATAGTGAGTAAAATTTTAATTGCTAATTACTTTTGATTTGGCTAGTGGCTCATCGATACTTACTTATTTGTCCTTATCAATTACGTTTTGCAGTACCGTAGAAAAACGCATCGAATTAGATTTTTAAAACAATGCATCTAATTGTAAGCCGTTGTTTTTTGAGACTTCAATATGATTGTTAGGGATAGGATATGTAGAGAATTACATAACAGAGTATCATCCCGAGGATCTCTTTTTAATACATATACTGTATTCAGGGTGTTAGAAGGTGTGTGAATGAAGTAGGGATTGGTTTTATGATGGCTCCAATATATCATCCAGCTATGCGAATTGTTAGACCAGTCAGGAAGAAGCTGAAAGTGAAGACGGTGTTTAACATCTTAGGGCCGATGCTGAATCCAGCAAGAGTTCCTTTTGCTGTTGTTGGGGTGTACACGGAAGATCTGGTGAGTGCATTTTCCGAACTTACAAAGTCGGATTATATTCATGCAGAAATTTAAATACTGTATTTGATGAAAGTATGGTAGATTGAGATAAGTCTTGCTTGTACCTTGTAAGGTCCATAAGATGGCGAAAGCAGTTCAAAAGTTTGGCATGAAAAGGGCGCTGATTGTTCACTCCGAGGGACTAGACGAGATGAGTCCCCTCGGTAAGATGAAATTCCTTTACACCCTAACAAATTTGATATTACTTTGTCTCCGCTTATGCTCTTGGTTTCTTAACAGGACCAGGACTAGTTCTTGATGTCACTTCGGATAAGATAGAGAAGTTCTCATTCGATCCACGTAAGAATCTTCTTACTAACGTCCGTGAAGTGTCAACATTTGCTCTTTTCAATCATGAAATCCTACCTTGTTCTTACTCATTTTCAACTTTTGTTTGTGTTAGTGGACTTTGGAATCCCTCGTTGCACGGTGGAGGACTTGCGGGGTGGAGGGCCAGAGTACAACGCTGATGTACTGAGGCGCGTTCTAGCCGGAGAAAAGGGATCTATTGCTGATGCCTTGGTAATACTCTCTATTTTTGTATGCCTATTAGTAATTTGATTAAAGTTGCTAATTTTTCAAACCAAACCCAACTCATAAACAGAAAGAAACAACATGTTCAAGAGGTTGTTAGCTTATAAAGATTCGATTTTGATTGCAACCCATGTTTCAAAAGCTTGTGTGTATCCCTCATTCCCCAGGTGCTAAATGCGGCAGCTGCTCTTCTTGTGAGCGGGCGTGTAAACAATCTAGGGGAAGGAGTAGATCTCGCTCGTGAAACACATCAATCCGGCAAAGCTCTCAAGACTCTCGATCACTGGATCGAGACATCAAACGTAAGAAAATAAGGTGCAGTAGCTACTTCCTTATACTTCTATACATAAGCTAATGAGCATTGTTATCCATTTCAGAAGGTGAGCGAAGCAGCACTCGCCGTCCCCTCATGAATAACGAAGCTCGTAGCTGTTGTACCAAAGAATAAAGCAAGTATTTCATGCAGAGGTAAGCATAGTTGTATACTGATTGAAAGTTTATAATAGACATCATTTTAATACATATAGAGTTTGTTATATCTTCAATGGGGTAGCCTTAAGGGGAACTTCCTTCTGCAATGCTAGACCAAACACCTCTCCTCTATGTTCTTCTTTCCCCTTAAGCCCTACTCCATCAAATTTCCAATCAAAGTTGTGAACCAAAGTTGCTACCATGGCATGTATGACCCGGTTCGCCAGTGGCAAACCGGGGCAAATCCTCCTCCCCGCTCCAAACGGGACCAGCTCGAAATCTTGACCCTTGAAATCGACGCTCTTATCCAAGAACCTCTCCGGCTCGAAAGAGTTCGGGTTTGTCCACAAGCTCGGATCTCTATTAATCGCCCACACGTTGATCAAGATTTTGGTGTCTTTAGGGATGACATAGCCGTTGATCTGCACATCATCTTCCGCTTTTCGGGGAGCGAGAAGAGGAGCGGGAGGGTGGCAACGGAAGACTTCTTTGATCACTGCTTCTAAGTATGGGAGTCTCGAGATGTCTGATTCTTGAATTTGCTTCTTCTCTCCTATGATTGTTCTAAGCTCGTGTTTGGCCTTTGACAACTTCTCTGGATGTAGTAACAACTCTGTCATCGCCCATTCTGTAGTACTTGCACTTGTATCGGATCCTGCTATGATTAAGTCCTAATTACCATAAAAACCAAAGCGCAATATTCAATTTCCCCTTAGTTGTATAGATACGGGACACAATATACGATTCGGCATTTTTAGAAAATTTAGTACACGATATGGGTGTTAATATAATAAGGTAAGAATTAAATGAGAATCAATACTTCCATGTTCACAACTAATATATATTCACCCTACGAGCAATACATAAATCTAATCTTATTTATACCTTAGCATAAAAACTAGAAGGATTAAGCATTAAGGGTCAAATTCGAATATGGCCATCCAATATCAGTTCCCATATAGAGATTTAGTTTTTATTTGATCCATCTCTATAAATATATATAACTAAACAAGTATAAAATTAATTAATTTTATATTATTTTAATTAAAATTAGAAAATGTCATGAGATATATCGAACTCGGTAAATGGATTGTCGTTTCATGTTGGACTTTCAGACACCATATGTCGATATGTTCAGATTTTTGAAGTGCACATGCAATATATAATTTCACCATAAAAGGAACCTGAATTAATAAAGGGCAAAAAAAAAAGAGACATTTGCTCAAATACTCATTCCCACTAAAAATAAGCAATACTATCCATTTCTTAAAGTTATGTTCACCAAATACCCAACATTACCAAATTATCCTCACTTTTTCACTTGTGCCTACGAGTGCCGACGAGTGCCGATGGTTATCCGATTTTCATCAAATGTGCACTGTCTTGAGTGCCGATGGAGTGTCTATGGAGAACTTATGGGTGCCTGTGAGTGCCTATGATGTTGATAGAAATTTTAAGCTCTCCGCAGCACCTATAGACACTTCATAGGCACTCCATCAACACTCAAGGTAGTGCACATTTGATGAAAATCGACTCACTATCGGCACCCGTAGACTCACCATCGGCACTCGTCGGCACCCGTAGACTCCCCTCAGCACTCATTGGCACAAGGGAAAAGGTGAGGATAAATTAGTAAACTTAGGTATTTTGTAGCTATAATTATAGTGGGTTGGTAGCTTTGTATTTTTTTTAAGTGAGAATGAATATAAACATATATTTAAAAAAAAAAAAAACACTTTCTCACCATTAATAAGTGTTGGATTTCTTTGATGCTGAGATCGTACTCGCTCCCTTCACTGATATCCAGTAGGGTTTCGAGAAAATCGTTTTTCTTCTGATAATCGATGGATGTGCTTCTCAATTTCAATCTCTGCTCGATCACATCACCCAAAATCGATAACAATTTTCCAATGTAAAACTCGACCTTCCGCTTGATCCCTTGCGGATCGAACGGCGCGAAGATGGGGAAGAAATCGGCGAGATTAGGTACTCCTATATACCTCGTGACGCCATTGACGGTCGATTTGATCTCCTGATTCATATCGGAGTCGAACTTCGTGAACTCCGCCGAGAACAGAGTCGCCCACATTAGATTCAGCATGGTGACGAACGTGGCTTCGCCGACGCTCAAAGCGCGGCCGCCGTCGCTGCATTGCCGTACATAGTGGCAGAGCTTCTCGAGCCTCTCCTTTCGGAGTCCTTCGCTGGCGTCGAGGCGGAGAGTCGAGAACAGCTTCTCCCTGCAGATTTTACGAAGCTTTCGCCACTCCTTTCCCAACGGGATCACGTTGATGGAGACGTTGTGGTGGTCGTGGACGTGGACGGCGATCGGCATCGACCGGCCGCTTAAAACGGCGTCGTGCTTTTGGAGAACTGCTTTGGTCGTCTCCGGCGAGGAAACAACGACGGCGTAGACGCCGCCGAGCTGGAGCGACATTAGAGGGCCGTAGGTTTTGGCGAGGTCTGCGAGGGAGCGGTGGGGGTTACGGCCGAGTTGGAATATGTTGCCGACGATGGGTAAGGGAGATGGCCCCGGAGGGAGTCTCCGCCGCCGTGAGGTCAGTCGTCGGAAATAGAACCATGCCGGAAAAGCCAAAAGGAGGAGGAGGAGAAAGTAATTCATTTTTCGCGGCGGCAGGCCGATAGTCCACTCTTTTAGTAAGAGTTGAGTTAAATCGATCATTGCAAGTTTCACAGAGCAATGAATATGTATATATAGTTCTGAGAATATGAGGTTTTTTTTATGTTTTCAAATTTGCCGAATTCGAAAGATTCTATTGAAGGAATATAATATTTCATACTGTTTTTCCAAACGTACTAAAATCCATTTTGGACGTTGGGAAGCAACCGAATGTAGCTGAAAGAAAACTGACGAACCGAATGTCCCCTTGGGATGGCAAAGTTGGTGAAGGTGGTTGGCCCGGGACCGAAAGGTCCTGGGTTCGAATCCCACTGGAAGCAATTTTGTGGAGTCTGTCACCTATGGTTAGCCTAGGGTGCAAGGTTTACCATGTGCACACCAAAAATAGCGGCTGCGGGTTCCTCGTTATAAAAAAAATAAAAAATTGATGGACATTTTTATTTAAATGTTTTAAGGTAGCTGTAGATGTGCCGCCCCGGCATTCACAAGTTCAAAATCGGCTAAAATCATTAAATCACTTGACATATGTCGTCTATAACTAAATTACGATATATATATAAATATTACAGACCAGATTAAAATATGATTATTCAGAAAAGCTAAAGAAAAAAAAACTACAGAATTTGGGTTGAGATTGTCAGCTACAATCAACCGGAACTCTATATCATAAATACGTTTTATTTAATTTTGTTTAAAATTAAAAAAATAATTACTTCGAAGCAAAATAAAGTATTTTTAAAATTAATAAAAATTAAACATTTTTAATATTTTCAAAAATTATAATTTTTTAAATATTAAAAACAAAGACAAAGCATGAAAGTCGAATCCTGTCGAACAATTATCCGGCTCAATAGTAAACCAAAGAAATACTAAAAGAATTATAGTACCAATTATTTTAGCAAGTTCTTTAATGCGTAATGTAGGAAACTGTAAGAATCACATAATTATGTAGTAACATGTGAACTGATTATTACCAATCTTTCAACTTATTCTACAATTAATACAAGCTCCATTAGTACAAAGTGTGATCCTATCTTGTCCTTTGGATTTATTCTTGCAGCAAGTTTCGATTTTAGGCCTGCATCGTCTGTTTAGGAATGGCACCGGCTTCGACCAGAATTGGAACAAGTTGATCATGCTCATGTTTTGCTACAACCACTGCAATCACATAAGAGAATATAATTCATTCGCACCTCAAACTAAGATAGCTTGATTATACTCCTTTCGTTTCGTCCCGTTATAATTGACTGACATTCGATACGGAGATTAAGAAAATGAATAGATGTATATTAAAATAATGGAATCTGTTAGAGACGTGATGTATCGGCGAAGGAAGAGGAAGAACGGGTCAAGGACAAGGCATCGAGCTTGGAGACGTCGGAAGTGGAGGGCACGGTTCTTGACTCAATCATCCCTGGCCCGGAAGAAAGCCAACGTGCATGGCGCATGGAAGAGACGTATGGACGTGGCATGATTGGCAGATTAATTAGGACCTAGTTTATTATTAGTTTTTTTATTATAAGTAACTTCTTATTATAAATAATCAAGCCCATAATTAGGGTTAGGCCGTATAAGGCCTCTAATATGTTTTTCTTATTTATATCCTAGTATTGGTAGGAAGAAGACTATCAAGGGTTTTATTCTCTTTGATCTAGGAACGGCGTTTACGCTTGGCCGATAGCTTGTCTATCGTGGGACTCATCTTTGAGTTGGATTTTGCTTTCGTTTATTTAATTTCGTTTTGATTATTATTCTTATTTGTTCTTCGAATTCCTTTACTCTAACAAATTGGTCCGACCTGCCGGATGTCAAATACGCGACAACAGACTATGGAATCGCGAATTGATGCGTTGGAGAAGGGATTGAAAGCTATGGATGTGCGTTTGACTGGGGAGTTATCGACTATAAAGGATTCGATGGCTTCAATTATCGATTTGCTGAAGGATTTGCTGGCGGAGAAAAATAAATCGGGCGAGGGTTCCGACGGCGGGTCTCCCTCGAACCCTAATTTGGAGGGGCATCAATCGGCGGACGATCCGCAGTCTGCCGCTCCTAAAGCGGCGGGCAGTTCGACAAGTAACTCGTGCGGGGCGCGGCCAGTTTCATTACCCATGTTTGACGGAAACGGCGCGGAGGGTTGGCTCACACGCGTGGAGCAATATTTCCAATTGCTTAATACACCAGAGGCGAGTAAGCTGGATGTGGCACTTGTGGCGATGGAAGGTGACGCTCTACCGTGGTTTCAATAGGTACGAACGACCAGCCCGACCATGGGATGGTCCGGATTTAAACTGGAAATGGTGCGGCTGTTCTCGGCAACCATGAACTCGAGGTTAACTTGCCCGAGGAGTTATGGGCGGTGGATCCGAAATTTTACCCGGAGTGGATTTTTCGAGATCGACGAGTATGGAGAGGCGATAACCGAGTGCGCAAAGTGTTGGTACAGTGGCACGACAAATCAATGGAGGACGCAACTTGGTTGGATGTATCCGAGTTATGGAGTCAGTTTCCGAATTTCAGCCTTGAGGACAAGGCTGTTTGGAAGGAGGAAGGAATTGTTAGAGACGTGGTGTATCGGCGAAGGAAGAGGAAGAACGGGTCAAGGACAAGGCATCGAGCTTGGAGACGTCGGAAGTGGAGGGCACGGTTCTTGACTCAATCATCCCTGGCCCGGAAGAAAGCCAACGTGCATGGCGCATGGAAGAGACGTATGGACGTGGCATGATTGGCAGATTAATTAGGACCTAGTTTATTATTAGTTTTTTTATTATAAGTAACTTCTTATTATAAATAATCAAGCCCATAATTAGGGTTAGGCCGTATAAGGCCTCTAATATGTTTTTCTTATTTATATCCTAGTATTGGTAGGAAGAAGACTATCAAGGGTTTTATTCTCTTTGATCTAGGAACGGCGTTTACGCTTGGCCGATAGCTTGTCTATCGTGGGACTCATCTTTGAGTTGGATTTTGCTTTCACTTATTTAATTTCGTTTTGATTATTATTCTTATTTGTTCTTCGAATTCCTTTACTCTAACAGAATCCACTTAAATTTTCTTTTGAATATTATTTCGGGAGAAATATATATTAGTATACTGTGGCCAAGAACTTACCATCACATCCACCTATATGTTTGCCGTTGATGAAGACGTTCGGAACACTTCTCTGCCCGGTCCATTCATGCAGAGCTGTCTGAATCTCGTCACCATCGCCTTACACAAACAAAATTCACCAACCTCGTCACTACAACTACAACGTAAGATCAAATGAAGCTTGAAGCTCACCTTCCTCATCAAGTTCGATGACTTTGTGAGTCGCTTGCAACTGGGACAAAAGCTGCTTCACCCTACTGCAGTATCCGCAGTATGTTTTACTGCACCAAACAATAAATACATCACAAAACTAATCCATTAAGGCAAGGCAAGATTGTCGTCCCTATTAAGTTCCAGTTGGCCGACTAAATCTCTAACCGTTAAAGATCAAATCTTTAACAAAATGAAGAACTGAGTTAGCAAGAATATGAGGAATTACCTGAAAACCACAACTGGGTTTGAGGAGACGATCTGCTTCACCTTCGCAAGAGCCATATCTATGTCCTCCCTTTTGTGTGTTGAGCTGAAAACAATCCCATTTTTGTGGGGTTTTTTTATCGCTTTATATACTTCAGCAAATTCGGTGAGAAGGGAACAGGTGTTGCAAGCTTAGAACTACTTAGTGTCCGAAAACAAGCCACGGATGTCAGTTTTTTAGCTTGAGATCAACGCAGAGCATAAAGTTCACTTCTTTGGAATTTCTTTTCTATAGAAAGACAAGACTCTTTTAATAATTTAAAGTGTTTTTTTATATAAAAAAAACGAACATATAATAATTTCACATATTTTCACTACACACATCTTATTTTTTATTTTTTCAAAAAAAAAAAGCCATATAATTTTAAAGAAGTCCTATGTGGAATAAGTTAATTGTTCACATATATACATGTCCATTTCGTGTGGGTTAACTTTCCCTCAGTCCCGTTCATAACGCCTGGTATGATCAATTGGGGTCGTCTCAATCATAATGTTCTGTTTTCTGAAATGGAAAGAAGATAACACTAAAAATTACTAGAAGCCAAGTGGGCCAACATCATTTTATAAATAAAAATCAAGCTTCTTAATCTTCATCCCGAAAAGAAACAAGACATGCAGAGTAACACAGGGTTTGGAAACATGATGTTATAGCATATGAATCAAGAAAAGTATATGGATGGTGGTTTACCAACAGTCCAGTTATAGGTAGCGCAGGCAGCTCCAGTTCATCCATCTGTGCACACCTCAAATGAATGATTCCCATCTAACAATCTTGAATATGAAACCCTCCCACCTTCACAAGCAGAAAACTTGCCATGATCCACCTGCATATTTTGAATTTTATGTAAAAACAAAACCATTAGCTATTTACGACCCTTTCCTTTACATGTGTTGTTTAACGTTCTCGTAAAGATAAGAAACTGTGATATTAAATTTTCTCGTATGTGTTTTCATCATACTTCACACGTTAAAATATCAATGCATATTATGTGTATATTTATGGTGGGAAAACGATTAACGGCCACTCATCTTATACAATTCCTATTTTTTGAGGAAAAAAAAATTGTAGGGCATGAAACATATACGTAGTTGGAAAATAAATCCAGCTATTTTCATTTAATATAGCAACTATAAGAGGGCTCGGATAGATATAGAAATTAATACTCCCTCCGTCCCACTCATTTTGAGGGATTTCTTTTCGGCACGGGAATTAAGAAAGTGGATAATAAAGTATGAGAGAGGGATAAAGTAAGAGAGAGAATATAAATGAGTTTGTAAGAGAGTAAATGATAAAGTATGAGAGAGAAATGATAAAGTAAGATAAATAAATGAAAAAATAAGAGAGATGAAATAAAAAAGTAAGAGATAATTTAATAATATTTTTTAAAGTTATTTCCTTTTAAAGAAACGTGTCACTTTAAGTGGGACGTCCCGAAAAGAAAACGTATCAAGATGAGTGGGACGGAGGGAGTACATGGGTGGGCGGATTAAATAGTTTAATATTTATCCAGATCATATTATTAAAAACTAGATATTGGGCTTTTCTGCTCGAGAAAGCCCATACAACTGGGCCGATTAGCCCTTTGGAAACTAAGAACACATAACCATATTTAAGCCCACGGATATTTTAGGATTTTCAAATTATTTAGAGCTTGTTTATTTCACAATTGTATATTGTACTCCCTCCATTGCATTATTGTTTGTCTACTTTTTTTGTATTTTTATATCTTATTTTTGAAATTGTAAATAATTTTCAAAGGAAATAAATAGATTCTACTATTTTAATATTCATTCACCTACTTTTTTAATATACGTACAAAAAGAATTCGGTCAACTATAATGAGATGGAAGGAGTAAAAAAAGAGTTTTTTTTTGTTATGCTTGTCTTCACCTTTCATTTTATAATTATACTTTTTTTCCTTTTTTTTTTAATCTTATTATCGAAAGTATACTGTTAGCCATTGGTTAATACGGTGTGCATGTGGAGGCATCGGCCTCTATCATTAAAAAACTAATTCTTAATTTTTTAATTTTGTGAAACTACCATCTTACTCCTATAAATTATATATTCGTACTCTCAAGAATTACAAATTCCAATTTTCTCCCATCGAAATACAATTTTTGGATATGCCCATGCTTTATGCTTCTATTTTTTGCCATCACATGATATATTTTCGAATTAGTGAAATGTAAATTGTGTAATATGTAATTCTTTTAACCATAACACAATAAATCATTGATACATAATTTGTGAAATACACTTTAGCTCAGAATAATAATGAGTTCATTTTGTCCCATTGGATGGCGTAACGGTGAAGGTGGGCAGCGTTGGGGTGGTTTAAGTCTCCTGTGTGGTTTGCAGGCTATTGCACAGGAGTGAGGTTTACTCAGTGCGCACTTCGGTAGCGGCTGCGAGTTACCCTTGTCATAAAAAAAACGAGCTTATTTTAATAGTATTATAAAACCAAAACTAAAAACAAACGCAACTACATTATAAACACAAAACAAACACGATCCATATTATTGAATCAAACCGAAATTTTCTTTAATTCCGTAGGCTACAACTTTACTGATGTATGTATAATATACTAATGACAAGAAGATAATCATTATTCTTGTATTCTTATTTTCTTTTATTAGTGTATTAATGTATTTGAAAAAATTAATTTAATAAATAAATGGCGTTCTAGTTTTACCTTAACAATGGAAGCTGATGTCAGTTTATTATATATTTAACCATTTCAGCAGAAAAATATTGAGTGGATAACGGAAACCCACACCCTCTCTCTCTCTCTCTCTCTCTCTCTCTCTCCGCAAAGACGATCACGAATTGACTGACCTGCTGCTGCTGTTGCTGCAGAATGTCGTTTTGAGCTGTCATTATCAGCCGCCATGAGTATTAGTTTTAACTCGGACTCTTCTTCTTCGTCGCCGCCCGCTCTGGAATGGAAGTTCTCTCAGGTCTTCGGCGATAGAATACCTGGGGAAGATGTTCGAGACAGTAATTTTCTTCGCCTCCTCAACTCTCTTTACTCGAAATTTTTTCCTTCTTAATTCTTCGTTTCTCTTGCTTGCAGTTGACGCTATTTCCTCAATTGAATTCGACAAGAACGGAGATCACTTGGCCGTAGGCGATCGTGGCGGCCGCGTCGTCATTTTTCAGGAGACCGGTGGTAAAGATGTGCGGATTATTTATGTTTATTTTATATTTAATTTATCTTCTCTGCAAGTGATTTAAATTTATTTCAAGAGAGTTAAGCTAGAATGTAGCAGAGGCGCATCGAATTTGTGTGCTCGTATCTAAAATATTTTGGTGTTGAGAATAGCATGAAATTTCATTTTTTGTTCAGATGTTTTTGGCATATTCTTGTAGTTGACTCTGTTGCAAGCTTAATGTATTCTCATCGGCATTGTAGGACCTAGTCCAGTTCACTCGGGATGAGTTAGAGCGACTTGATAGTGTTATTCCGAAGGCCCCTAAATTTCAGTACAAAACAGAGTTCCAAAGTCACGAGCCAGAGGTACGTGCTCTAGCTTTACTTTATGCAAATTTTGATGGTTTTTTATTTATGTTCTTTACTTTGGTGGTTGTTGAGTTCAAGGATATTGATAGCATCTTCTCATAGTTTGCCTATCTTGATTAACACTCTTCTTGCAGTTTGATTATTTGAAGAGCGTTGAGATTGAAGAAAAGATTAATAAAGTTAGGTGGTGTGCAGCATCAACTGGATCACTACATGTTCTATCATCAAACGATAAGACTATCAAATTATGGAAGGTACCAGACTCTTCTACCTTTCGTCCTAATAAGAAATCGTAACTGAGTCGTATTATAATACAGTTCTTTGTGAACTTTCGAAAGAGGGAATGTGAGGAAATTCATAGCATGGACTTGTAAGGGTGATATATAAGGCTGATAGATTAGTGAAGTCCTTTCTTTTGGTGGATGTGTTCCCTGTCTTTGATAGTGATAGCATTCACTTAAATATTTCTTGAGTCTTTGATGATTGTATTTATAGCTATAGATACTAAAAATTTGGTAAATCTATCATCTCAAACCAACCTTATATGAAAAATCCCCTTTAATCAATTCCTTAAGATTTAAAGTTGACAGTTATCACCTATAGATGTGTTTTCTTGTTTCCTTCCACTCTATATATTTGTCTTTCTTTCATTTCTACAATAAATATTAACAAGTACCTAAAGGCAGGTCAAGGACCGTCAAGTAAAGCGAGTCAAAGAAATGAATATGAGTCAACCAGTATCTTCAGATAATTCACTTTTGGCTGAAAATAGTTATATTAATGGGCACAACTCATTTATTGGCAATGGTCATGCTTTGGAATGGACAGAAAACATGGGGAATGGTGTATCCTCACATAATGGAATACATAAAAAGGTATGAGTTGCAGTGTTTAAATTTACCATCTTTCTCAATAGAAGCATGTATCTCCCCGTTGACATGGCCACGAAATCATTCTATTTACTCATTTTGTTTTTGTATCTAGGTAACATGTTTGGAGGATGCTAGTGTTTCTAGATGTCGAAAGGTGTATGCACATGCTCATGATTTCAGTATCAACTCTATCTCTGTCAATAGGTACGATTCTCCAAAAGTATTGATTCTATTGATATTTAAGTTGAGTCCATATTTAGCTTTGGTAGTTTGGTACCGAAACTGGAAGAGAGAATAATATTAAGTAGGGCAGGTGATATTAAGATTAGAAGATAAACTTATGATTTTGTTTTGTCTCTATTTTTATTTGGTCAAATTTTGTTTCTTCTCTGTGATAATTGGATTTGAATAATTGGTTTGCAGTGATTGGGAGACTTTTCTTTCTGGAGATGACCTAAGAATAAATTTATGGAATCTAGAAGTCAGCAATCAGTGTTTTAATATCGTTGATATGAAGCCTGTAAACATGGAAGATCTCATAGGTGATTTCTCGCACACAAAATATGGGACATGTTTGCCGTCTTGCCATCATTCGACATTTCATAATTTCCCTGTTCTATCTTTTCAACGTTCTCGTCCAAATAGAGAGAAGATTTCATTTTATCTAGGAAACAATCTTCTCTTTACCATTTCGGAGCACATGCTAATCATTATACTCTAAACTGCATTTCCTAAAGTAGAACCAAATATTTGCACATTCTTCTGTACATTTCAGCCAAAGTAAATATTTGAAAGTCACCAATGCTCATTCATTTTAACTTTATCTATGTGCTGCACATTCTTTGATGGCCATTGGCTAGAAATACCATGCATCCCTCAATCCAGACATACAAAAATCCTATCAAAGAGGAACTTGTAAAGGTGCATTGAGAATATATTCAAGAGTTTCTTGACATCAATAATGGTAGTCTGATATGTGCCTTTTCTTTTTAAGATAAGATAAGATGGATTGCTGGATTTTCGTGATATTTTTTTTCAGAGGTGATCACAGCAGTTGAATTCCACCCTTCTCACTGCAATCTGCTGGCTTACAGCAGTTCAAGAGGCTTTATTCGGCTAGTTGACATGAGAAAATCAGCTCTATGTGATCATGGTGCAACAATGTGAGTGTTGGCTTTTATACCTCTAACTTTCATGACAGAGTCACTTTCATACTTTTTTGTCTCATAACTTCAGATTTTAATTTCTATATAGATTGAAAGATGAGGAATTCCATGGGCAGAAATCTTTCTTCACTGAAATCATTTCATTGATAACTGATGTGAAGTTTGCAAATGATGGAAGACATATTTTATGCCGTGATTTTATGAATCTGAAGGTCTTTCTGCCATTCTTATTATTTTGAATAGGTGTTGTTTCTACATTAGTACTTTGGTTTGCACATTTGGCTTCTGTTGTAACATGTAATTCTTGACTGTTCTCGGACTCAATAATTCCCTGCCATATTTATTTCTGAGTTCAGATGCACTCAAACAACACACATGAAAACATATTGGGAGCCTTATTATTTTCTTGATAAGCCCTCTCTTTTTTATTGTCAGCTATGGGATATGCATATGGACTCTGGTCCAGTTGCAACAATTAGGATTCATGAAAACCTGCGGCCTAAGGTGAGAATGGTCTATATTACAATCGTGACTACTGTATTTTCTGACTTAGGTGCCATTAACATTGAAACTCTGCATCTTCACGTTCATCTGTTGTGATTTTAGAGCTCAAAGAGTATACCTTATTAAAAACCCTCCCTCTGAAACAGTTTTTATCTTCTGCATGTCAAAATTTTGCAACTGCATTATATCCACCATATTTATTGTCTCGAATTTACCTTTATAAGTTTCGCATTATGTTGCACAGTTGGCAGATCTGTACAACAATGATGCAGTTTTTGATAAGTTTGAATGCTGTCTTGCTAAAGACCGCCTTGATTTTGCTACCGGGTCTTACAGGTTAGTCATGGTTGCCAGCGACATACTGGAAACTTATGTTCCAGTAATACTCTAAACCCATGATTCTGTTTCTTTATTAGCAATGCCCTCCGTATATTTTCTCATGGAAACGGAACCGACGAAGTAACCATTGAAGCCAGCAGAAATCCAAATAGGTATAGAACGCGTTGAATGATCTTCATAGTTCGCCGGGTCCATATACACTCTCTTAGACTGTTTTTTTAATCTATTGATTGCAGAAAGCCCCAAGGCCAAACCGCATCAAGACCTCGAAGATCATCCTTGAGCAACTTAGCTAGGGGATTCTACCAACAAGGTGGCCTCTTGTTCTAACTTTTCTGTCTGATCTACATTATACGTTTGATCTCTGAAACTGCTAGTGTTGGTTCGATCAAAATCTTCAGGTGACGGCCGCAGATCAGAAAACGTGTTTGCATATGATTTCAATTCTAAGTTGCTTCATTTGGCCTGGCATCCAACCACCAATCTGATTGCATGTGCTGCTGGAAGCAGCTTGCTTTTGTATCATGCCCAAGTGTAAATAACAACTGTACAGGCTACTCATGGCAAGCAATTTTTAGGCGGTTCGTGTTCCTACTATCATACGACGTAGTTTTACAGCAGCAAAACAACATTACTCTACTGTTGGAGGTTTGTGCTGCCGCATGTAGATATAGCCAATCTATGTGTTTGCAGGACTATTGTTTCCCTTATGGATTAGACATTGTCACCAAATGTGTGCATTCCACTATTTTCATGATTGGATCAATGAACTATTAGACTACTTTTATCGCTAGACTTTCTCACGTGGTTGGTCGAACTAAAGGAATACAATTAAATGAAAATACATTTGGCATAAATTTTTATACGGTGAACGTGTTTGCCGACATAGAACAAAGCAAACACTTGAGGTAAACAACTCCTTCCAATAAGATGGTGTCGTGTGTCATTTTCTCATTGGTTGGTTATATTTTTTTTCCCATCAGATAAAATCGGGTATATCTTTTATACACTTTCGTAAAAAAAATAAAAAATATACCAAAATTCGTGTTTTTTACCTCTATAAATAGAGATCAATTTTGCCAGATTTTTCACACACTCAAATCCTACAATTTTCTTTCATTTTGTTATCATTCTACAAAATTTCTTCTTTCTAGCCATGAATCCAAACAACTACAATTCTCAAAACTTCCCTTACTCGTAAGGCTATTATTATATAATTTGATAATTGAATGATTGAGTGTTTTGGGTGTCAGTGATAAAAGATAAAAGTGAAAGTGGTTGGATTAAGTTAAAATTGATAGTATATAGAGGAATGAAAAAATAATTAAATATTGAAATGATCGAATGTTTGATGTGTTTGAGGTGGTTGGGATAAAAGTAGTCTTAAGGAAGACCTTAGGATGCCCATATCTCCATGAAATGATTAAAATATTTATGATATTCTTCATGTCTCCACGGATATTGAAGGGATATATTAGTCATGATATTTTTTGTACCTGTAGGGATATTGAAAATTATAATAATAATGATTTTCTCTTTCTGCGTAAGTATTGAAGGAACACAGTAATCATGATATTACTTATACTTTTATGGATATCAAATGGATACAATAGCACTATCCCTCATGTCTGCTTCATTTCCAATAATCTATTGTACAATCTTTCTGGTGAAAATTGAGAATATTTCACAAAATTAAAAATTCATGGCTTCTCTATGACAATATGAGTGCAACCCGTCTCGCCCTATGTTCAATTCAATACTCACGGCCATGGCATACACTTCGATCGAGATCTTGCGTCGAAGGGTATCCTCCCGATTTCTTATGTTAGCACAGTTGCTAATTTGCTCGCTAAACATTTAGCTCAAGCTCACTTTTGAGTTATTGCGTTCTAAAAATATATGTTGCTAATGGAACAATCATTTTGTGAGTGTATTGAAGAAGATTTTAGGATACCTAGATATTATCATGACATTTTTTATAATTACACAGATATTGAAGGGATTCAATAATCATGATATTCCTCATGTCTATACAGATATCAAAGGAACATAGTAATCATGATATTTCTATGTCCGAACTGTAAGGTTTTGAACAACACCGAACGGAAATTTACAGAAGAGAAGGCCCTTGTTGGCTCAGACACTCGAGTTTACAGTGGGTTCACTCACACCACTATCCACTAACACAGTCGCCAACACTGAACCCGTTAGCAACCTATTACAGTTTCTACACACCGCACTCTCTCTCACAAAGAGAAGAAGAAGATGAACAGTGTAGACAACCCCAGCTGCGCACGAAGTTCAGTCAAGGAGATGACCGAGAGCAGCTATAAATACATAGGGCAAACGTTTCTCAACCGGGCCAAACAACTGGGCTACATAACAGGTAGTTGACCGACTTATGATAGTGGACTGGGCCTATTATTTTAACAATCTCCACCTTAGGCCCAAATGTGGTGTGTCATTGGTTTGCCATGATAGATACCCCGAATAAGCGTCATCATCGCCAAGGGACAACTCCTGCCACCGAGCACAACCTGCAAGAAAACAGGAGAAGAAAACAGAGAAGAGACTAACAGGAAGAACATGAATACACAAGCACAATTAGTACAAGTCAGAAGAAACAGAATACAAACAGAGTTTATCCAGTATATAAGTTCAAAATCTTCAGACAAGTTTTTAGTTTCTCTGCATTCAAGCACTTAGTTCCCATGTCAGCTGGGTTCAAATCAGTATGGATCTTCTCTAACTTAACAATTCCTCTTTCAACTATATCCCTTATGAAGTGAAATCTAACATCAATGTGCTTTGTCCTATCATGAAACACATGATTTTTGCACAATTGTATAGCTGATTGACTATCAGAATAAACAGTTAAGCCAGAACATAGAAATCCAATTTCTGAAATCAGACCTTTCAACCAGATGGCTTCCTTTAAGGCCTCAGTAGCAGCCACATATTCAGACTCAGTAGTGGACAGAGCCACTATAGACTGAAGTTGTGACTTCCAGCTTATGCAAGAACCACACAAGGTAAACACATAGGAAGTAGTAGATTTCCTGTTATCTCTATCATTTGCATAGTTGGAATCAACATAACCAACCAAATTGGTTCCACCAGAACACTTAGAGAATGAAAGCCCAACATGCATTGTAGCTTTTAAATATCTAAGTAACCATTTCAAGGCATTCCAATGATCCTTACCAGGATTAGACATATACCTGCTCAAGCAGCTGACAGCATAGGCAATATCAGGACTAGTGCTAATCATCAAATACATCACAGATCCAATTGCATTGGAATAGGGAACCTTTTTCATTTCATCCATTTCAGAAACAGATTTAGGAGACTGGTCTTTACACAAAACAAGATTGGAGGCAAGAGGTACATTCACAGACTTAGCAGAGGTCATAGAAAATTTACTCAAAATCTTTTCAACATATGAAATTTGATTAAGCACCAGAGTACAGTTCTTTCTATCCCTTTCAATGTTCATGCCTAAGATCCTCTTAGCATCACCTAAATCTTTCATTTCAAAGTTATCACATAAACACTTTTGAACATGCTTGATAGTTTTCAAACAAGGACCAGATATAAGCATGTCATCAACATACAAAAGCAGGAAGACAGGAACAGAAGAAGACTCTTTAAAATAGAGACAATGATCAAAAGCACTTCTTTTAAATTCAGTGACTGCATACATTGATCAAACTTAATGTTCCACTGTCTAGGGGATTGCTTTAAACCATATAAAGCCTTTTTAAGAAGGCACACATAGTTTTCTTTACCTGTAGCAACAAAACCCTCAGGCTGCTTCATATATATTGTCTTATCAATATCACCATGTAAGAAAGCAGTAGTGACATCCATCTGTTTTAATTCCCAATTAAAATGAGCAACAAGAGCAAGCATGATTCTAACAGTAGTGAATTTTACTACAGGGGCAAAAATTTCAGTGTAATCTATCCCCTCCTTTTGAGTAAAACCCTTAGCTACAAGTCTTGCTTTGTACCTAACAGATTTGACTTCTTGTTTAACCTTAAATAACCACTTACAGTCTACAACAGAACAATTTTCAGGTTTAGGTACAAGAGTCCAGGTTTGGTTGGCAAGCAAAGAATTCATTTCAGATTTCATAGCACTCACCCATTGATCAGCATTGATAGATTTGATGGCATCATAATAACAAGTAGGTTCACAATCTAAAGAGTCATACACACTGCAGGCATACATAGACATCACATAATCATCAAGTTTTTGTGGAGGTCTAGAAGTTCTCTTAGATCTGTCCCTAACAAGTTCATAATCAGACACAGGAGTATCACACTCAGTCACATTATTGCCATTTAACACATTAGCATGCTCATCAATTTCAGGATCACAATCCTGTTCAGAAACAACATCAGAATCAGAAACAGGAACAACAGTAGACTCAGATTCAGACATAGACTGAGCCTGAGGCTCCACCTTAAACTCATCACAAGGTACATAATCATTCACAGGGGAAGGGGGAGAAGGCAGACAGGGAAAGTCAAACTCATTAAAGACAACATCTCTACTAATGATAATTTTAAAACCAGGTTGACTTTTATCCCACAATCTATACCCTTTAACCCCCTCAGGATACCCAAGAAAAACACATTTCTTACCTCTTGGACCAAGTTTATCACCTTTCTGATGTACAAAGGCAGCACAACCAAACACACGAAGATTTGACAAATCAAGGGGCTTTCCAGAATACACAGACTCAGGACACTTACCATTTAGAAAAGAAGAAGGCAGTCTGTTAATCAGGTATGTAGCAGCAAATGCAGTAATACCCTAGAAAGTTTTAGAGAGACCAGCAGTCCCTAACATGCATCTTACCTTATCTAGAATGGTTCTATTCATCCTCTCAACAACACCATTTTGCTGAGGAGTGTAGGGTACAGTCCTATGTCTTTTAATTCCAGATTTTGCACATAAATCATTCAAAGAAGCATTGCAAAATTCAAGCCCATTATCAGTTCTAAAAACTTTAATTTTCTTTCCAGTTTGATTCTCAACAAGTTGTTTCCAAGTAGTAAACATTTCATACACTTCAGATTTATGTTTCAATAAAAACAACCAAGTCTTTCTTGAGAAATCATCAATAATAGACAAAAAATATTGACAACCACTATGTGTAGGTGTACTGGAAGGACCCCACACATCAGCATGTATATATTCCAAAATATCAGAGGCACCAGAACAAGAAACAGAATCATTAACAGGAAAGGACACTTTGTGTTGTTTGCCAGAAATACAAGTATCACAAAAAGACATAGAAGACAATTTGTCATTTCCAAACACACCAGTCTCTTTCAAGATTTCCAAATTCTTGTTACTAACATGCCCAAGTCTATTATGCCAAAGTTCAGTTTTATCTTCAAGAGTGACATTCACAGTACACACATCATGAACAGGAATAACAGAGAAAGGATACAAGTTGTTAGTCCTCTTAGACTTAAAGACAACCAAAGAACCCTTCTTTAACTTCATCCAGCCATCACCCCAACTACCCCTAAAACCATCATTTTCAAGGGCAGTAAAAGACAGCAAGTTACATACCACATCAGGAACATATCTTACATCTTTCATGGTGTACACATACCCAAATTCAAACTGCAGACATATATCACCTATGCCTAACACAGCACATTTGTGTTTATTTGCAACAATAACATATCCAAAATCACCACCTTTAAATTTTGAAAAACATGATTTGAAAGGAGAAACATGATAGGCACTACCAGAATCCATCAACCATTCATTCTTAAAATCAGAATTCACAGATGACAGATTTTGAGGATCAGAGACCATGAAATATTTTTCAAGAATATTAGGATTAGAGTCATCACCAAGCACAACATTTGACACAGAAACAGGTTTCTGATCACCATTCTGTTTTCCTTTTCTAGGTTTAGGACAATCATTTTTGAAATGACCATAATCCCCACAATTAAAACATCTCTTTCCCTTAGGCCTAGACTTAGACCTAGACCTACCCCCTGTTCATATTTCTTTCCAGAATTTTCAGAATTCTTGTGATTTTGATTCCTGTCAGAGGTTCTCCCCCTAACATGAAATACAACACTGTTCTCAGAGCCTCTACTCCCCCCATTAAACTTCAAATCAAGTTCTTTACTCTTTAGGGCAGATACCACAGTTTCAAGATCAATTTTATCCCTGCCATACTTAATGGCAGATTGAACATCACTATAAGAGTCAGGTATAGCATTCAAGAGAGCAATGGGAGCATAATTGTCAATACTTTTACATGTCTGTTTTATTTGTTGCAAAAGCTTATTAAACTCATCTAAGTTCTCTTCAATATCCTTAGACATGTCAAGCTTAAATCTAAAAAAAGATTGCAACAGATACATTCTTGAAGGCAAGGAAGTTTCTACATACAACTCATTAAGCTTATCCCAGATTTCTTTAGTAGTAGAAAGGTGTTCCACTTTTCTTAACACAGAATCAGACAAGCACAAAGTTATAGCAGATAAAGCCAATTCACCCATTTCATCTTTTTTCTTCTCAGTTTCATTTTTATCATAAGATTGGTCAATAGCACATGCCACACGTTTTTCAACCAGAATAGCCTTCATTCTCCTTTTCCAGAGAGTGAAGTCAGTCTTACCATTGAATGGAGCTAAGCCACTGAGTGAACTCATAGCTATTCTCACACAGAGTGAGCAGTCTGATAACTCTAGAAGAAGAGTCAACAGACAATCTGGTAACACGGCCGAGGGTTACCCAGTTCACAAAACGCAGACTCAAGGTTTGGGCGCAGGGAGTACCTCGGACCACCAGACAAGATAGAGAAGAAAAAATAACACGGAGAATATGATAGCAAGCGGAAGCAAACACAAGGCAGAAAAACATACAGATGCAAACATAGATAGATCCACGGCAGAGACCACGATGTATCAGCAGCAAATATACCAAGCCAAACACTGCACCAGTTGGCAGTGACAAGAAACCGAAAGAGAGACAAGAGATACAGCCTCTTTACCAGTGCGGGGTTCGGAGACTTGAACCCCATATTACCTTCTTCAGCACTGTGCGACGGAGACGCTCCTGACCGGCGAACTCAACGGAGGCGACAGGCTCCGAGCTGCTCTGCTGACCGGAGAACTCAGCGAGCGGCAACGAGCGACGACAGCAACTGCACAGCGTCCGAACGGCATTTCAACGGAGCTACCAAGCTCTGATACCACTGTAAGGTTTTGAACAACACCGAACGGAAATTCACAGAAGAGAAGGCCCTTGTTGGCTCAGACACTCGAGTTTACAGTGGGTTCACTCACACCACTATCCACTAACACAGTCGCCAACACTGAACCCGTTAGCAACCTATTACAGTTTCTACACACCGCACTCTCTCTCACAAAGAGAAGAAGAAGATGAACAGTGTAGACAACCCCAGCTGCGCACGAAGTTCAGTCAAGGAGATGACCGAGAGCAGCTATAAATACATAGGGCAAACGTCTCTCAACCGGGCCAAACAACTGGGCTACATAACAGGTAGTGGGCCGACTTATGATAGTGGACTGGGCCTATTATTTTAACACGAACAGATATCGAATGAATAAAGTAACCATGATATTCACCGTAGCTGTTCGGACATCGAACGGTCATCATAATCACAATCTTTCTAGTGAAAAATAAGAGCATTTCACAAAATTATACACTTGCTTTACATGAACATTATGTGCAATAGTATAATTGGGTTGAGATATCGTACAACTAAGTCCGTTTCTTCAATTATCAGACACGAAACCACGCGTTTTAACCCTGTCCAACCTTCGGGTACAATAATAACCGAAAAATCTAAACAGCAAAACTTCAGCAGACGAGATTCGCATGTCCGATACTCTCAGATTCGCTTCATTCTCCAATTAATTTAAAACGAAAGAGTTTTATTTCAGGCGTATTACTCCGACTACACACGATTTCCGCCGCCGAAATCGTGGCGGATGACCAGGTCGAGCTCAGTGACGAAATTGCCGGCAGCCGTACACGTAATCACTCCCCGTTCCTCGGCGGCGTATCTCTCCAGCAGGTCTACAGAGAATACCTGCCGCCGCTGCTTCATTTTGCTTCTCTCCGTAAATTGAGATATCTGTCAATGGAGAAAGAGAATTAGAGCAAACTGACTTTCAAATCCATCTCACTGAAGTAAGATTTCGTGGTTACAGTGGTGTTTGCGTAATTAGATCGTTACTGTTCTCGAATTAATTCGTTTCGTGTACTGGAGAAGAGATCTTTTGCTTGTAGATTATTTAGGAATAAATGTATCATTTGATTGCATTTATTACTGGTTTTTTGTGTAATTAGTTGATTACTCTGGTTGATGCATGTTTGGTTACATTACCTATGCAGACTTCTCTCTATTATTTCTCTCTCTTCAGAAAATCCTAGTTAGCTTTTCAATATTTCTCGAACATTCTTCCACTTTCATCCGAACCCTAAATTTTAGAACAATTCGTCTCTCCAAATCGGGCAGTGGCCTATTTCTACAGAAGTTTAGTAAAGTTCGATCATATGTAATCGCACGATAAACCTAAACATTTTCGCAGAAATCCCCTTTTAGGAACCCTTTCTTTGGTAATCGTCGGAGCCCCAAACACCACTCGCAACTTTCAATTTGGATTACAGAGCATGTTTCTAATTTCTTTCACATTGTCTTCAATATGAAGCATTAGTTTTGTTAATTTTCTTCATCTGCTTTCCAATTCTGCTATACGCCTTTAAGCCCTGATTTCAGCTTGCATTTTACCCTCGTTTAAATCTACAATATTTTCTTGGAATATTTGGTAATGGATTGGCTTGTGTTTCATTTTCCAGTACCTAAGATGAGTTCTGCTTACTTAAATAGCAACCATGGTGTTGGAGAACCTGGCGTGAATGCTGTTAAACTGGAGCAAGATACTGTTAGGAGGCTGAAACCTGAATGTAGTGAAAGATCGACGGTCATAAATGCTCCAAATAGTGTTCTGGCTCAGGAGTGCTCTCCAGTTGATGATTCAAACTTTTGCTCGACATCATCGATATCTGCAGCTCCCATTTGTCGACAGTTCTGGAAAGCTGGAAACTATGACGACAAGCTTGTTTCTAAGCCAATATGTCAAAGTACTTCCCCATTTGATAATCAAAGTTAATCTTGTTTTCAGATGATCTTAGCAGTACTAAACGTGTTTCAGACTTTTGCAGTTGTGAGCATACGTAGGGTTTAATTTGCTTCTTGAATTGCATGTGGGATATTGTAGTCTTTCTATGACCTTTACTTGGTAATCAGGGGATCTTTATTTTATTGGCAGATGGGAAAGGTTATCTTCGTATTCACCCCAAATTTCTTCACTCTAATGCTACATCTCATAAGTGGGCCTTTGGCGGTATGGACATTTGATAGTTCCCGATTTCAGCTTAGTTATATCACATTGAACATCTTATATCTTCTTATCCCTCTTGTGCTTGCCCCATGTTGACAGCCGTGGCAGAATTGCTCGATAATTCCATTGATGAGGTAATCTTTTATAGATAAGTATTTAATATTTCTTACAATTTCATCTTTTGTTTCGGATGGTAACTAATGACCTAGAAGCTACATTAGCTAGAAGCATGCATGAAACCCTGCTAATTCCTCAATGTGTATGCCTGTATCAAGAAAGATATAGTAGCCGCAAAGATGAAGTATCAGATCAATGTAGGCTGTATATTATCTTGACTTGCCTTAAAGAGTATCATGTGAGGTTTCTCTCGAGTTAAATCAGTAGGCACGATCACTGAAGACACTTACTGTTTCCTTTTTGCATAAGTGGTATGTTAATTTATATTCATTTTATAAGATATTTGTCATTTATGGATAGATACAAAATGGGGCCACGTATGTCATCGTCGATAAGACCTCAAATCCCAGGGATGGGACTCCAGCTTTGTTAATTCGAGGTACTTAATATCTCAACTCAGAATAGTGATGCTTTTTAAACTGTTCGTCAGTGATTTCTCTTTACAGCCTACACTGGTAAAACTGACTGACAAATAAATTGCAATTTCACTTCTCTACTATTAGATGATGGTGGTGGAATGGACCCTGAAGCAATGCGGCGTTGCATTAGTTTTGGGTTTTCTGATAAGAATTCCAAAACTGCAATTGGACAGTGTGAGTATGAAAATAATGTTTATTTTTTCAGTATCACAGTAAGATGTTGACTTAAAGCTTTTCAGATGGAAATGGGTTTAAGACCAGTTCTATGCGACTCGGGGCTGATGTTGTTGTCTTCAGTCGCTCCATTAGGGCCAGGTTTCTTTACTTTCTTTTTTTCAGACTTATTATTCTCTATGTGGCCATGTTGATGTGCCTTATTATTTGTCTGAAACCTTCAGTTACATCTTTTATATTGTGTACATGCACAGTTGTTTGTGTTCTTCGTCTCTGAATCAAGGAGACCTTGTGGATATTGTTAGGTCCTGAAGGGATTGTTTCTATTTTAGTTTTGTCACAAATGCAAGAGGCTCTAGGATATGTTGTTAATAGGAGTCTAATTTTTTATGTTCTATCCATTCTTCGGATAATACAAAATCCAAACCATGATACCTGTAATGAAAATTTAGAAGATGGCATCTGCAGCTTTCTAGAAATTAAATAATAAGACGTTTGGAACATTAATATGTAGATCAATTGTACCGTGTAGAACACAGGTTTGACTCAAACATCAACGACCAATTTTAGAAGTACTGATGCCTGATGTCTTTCACTGTCTACATAGAGAAAGTGATTATTTATATCATGCTTCAATGGATTGTTTATGTTTGTTTACCATAGTATTAAACTTTATCTAACTATGTGTATGCAAATGGTTATCAAAATGATGCGCAGCATTCTATGAAAAACAAAAGTTTGTTGCACAACTTGAGTTGATTTCCTAATTTTGTTAATTTCTTTTAAGGAACATGAAGATCTTAATTTTGTTGAACAAATAAAATCTGTATTAGTCATCCCTGATAATTGAATAAATCCAAAAGTAAAAGATGCAATTTGAATTTTAAGTTTTGAAGAAGCCACAACTATGGTAATGAACTCTTTTATTTTATACACTCCAAACTACACCAAGCTTACCCCTTTTCCATTCTTCTTCTAGACATTTCTTTTGATCTTGAGCGATTTCTATCGATTTCAAGCCATAAAGACCAAATCAAGGCTGGAATTCCCTTTTCTGATAATGAAGTTTTGAGGATTACACAAAAAGAGATCAGTAGCTTTGCTATACCCATTTTAGTTTTACTGGAAAAATGATAATCTTGGACTTTTTTTATTTATATATTTTCCTTTAAACTTATCTATGTAAATATCTAAGTGGTAATTTATCTTGAGAATCTTGAATATGCTCCTTTTCTGCCTGCACACTTCACTTGGCATTTGAATGCTAATTTTGAATATATGATTTGTTTATTACCTTTCTTTTCTTAACCAGGAAATTGACCCAAAGTGTAGGTCTGCTATCTTATACATTTTTAATGCGAACAGGCCAAGATAGAATAGTTGTTCCTATGGTGAGTTTTAGTTTGGGTATATAGTTTTAATTTTCTATAGATGTTTACAAAACTTCTTTGGCAGAAAATTTATTTGAAGCTACGTGTAGTAAATTAAACATTAATCCTTTTGTTGAAGAATATCTTATATGAAACTTATGCTAGAATCTGGCCGATAAATATCTCGTTCAAGATGTTTCGAGGTTTAAAAACATTGTCTGTTAAATGTAATTGACTGGATGGAAAACTTCATGAAACACTTAGTTGTAAAATCTGAAGAATGATTGTTCTTCCCAATACTGAAATTACCATAACTATGATTATTCTCAAATTCAACACCAGTATAAATTTATAGGAATATTTTAGTTTCATTGATGCTGTTGCATTTGTCTTTATATGATGTTTTAAGTGTCAAATTTCTTGTAGAGATGCGCCATGTGTTATTTGGCCTCGAATATGTTCCATACACATAGTTGATGATGAATTTTACTTGTGTGCACACTTGGGAATATTCCACTTGCACTATCTCTTGATTGACTTCAAATACTTTAGTTAATTAGATCTTAACTCTGTGTTGCTGTCATTTATTTGATTACAATTGCATTGCCTTGATATGGTGCTTCTTGTCAGGATCCTTCTGGGATTATTGTAAGATCTTTTGTAGTTGGTGCATCATCTACCTTTTCAACTTCCGACAATGATTCTTATTCTTGTATTTCAACAATCTACCTTTCTCAAGACTAAGTTTCTATATATTGAAGTTTTCTTTTAAGGTGCTTTTTTCTCATAGTTAACATGTCCTAAACAGGCTTTAAAGACCAGGTTTCTCTTTGCAATACAGGTTGATTATGAGTTCGATTCACAAACTGGTATATGGAATGCTTTAAATGATGAACATCATCTAAGTAATAATCTTTCCATCCTCTGTGAGTGGTCTCCGTTTGCAACAGAAGCGGAACTTCTGAAGCAAGTAAGTAGAACTTCCGCAGAACTGGTGAAATGCCACTTGTGTTAACCGCTGTCTTTTTCTTTGTTTTTCAGAAATACATTGTCATTATTTGAGTGCCTGCTTCTGTTTTGATTTCCTTTTTGTTTCTATCGTGCAGTGTGATGGCATTGGCCCTCATGGTACCCAGATAATAGTCTACAATTTATGGCATACCAATGATGGAAAAACAGAGCTCGACTTTGAGTCAGACCCAGAGGTTTGTGTTGACTGCTACTTTTTGTGATGGTATTTATTGCAGCGAGTTGTAATAAGAGTTGTTGCTATGAGTTGGTTCCTCTTTTTATTTCTCACTGGATAATGTTTTGCACTAATTTTCATAATCAACCTCATTTTAGTTTTTTATATCAGGATATTCTTCTCTCTGGGAACAATAGCAATTCCTTTCATAGGAAAGCAGATGAACAGCATCTTGCTAACCGTCTTAAGTATTCACTTCGTGTAAGTTTGTCCCACATAAGCGTGTATCTGCATAACACTGTAAATACTTGCTAATTCTTGGCCTTCTTATTCGTGCAGGCATATTTATCTATTTTATACATGCAATTTACCCAGGACTTCTACATAATGTTGCGTGGACAAGTAGTTCAGCAACATAGCATTGCACATGATCTCAAATTTCCAGAATTTATACTGTACAAACCTCACAATGTTGAGGTATGGATTTACTTCTGCAAATTTTATGATGATACAATAGTCATGCCTATGTTGCGCATACTTGTAAACAGAGATATTAGATACTGATATACTCAACTAGCACTTCAGCAAGTACACAGGCTTAGACAGATATATGATGTTTTAGATACTGTGAAAGTTCTATATTTCATAAATGTGAAGTAACTGCTAAGGACTGCTGGTTGGTAGCTACAAGTATTAAGAATTGGATAGGTGGATAACTGGTACAGAGTTTCTTTAACTTTATGCCCCCAAATGGTTTTGCATTAGTGTTTTAACACAATAATAATTTCTTTGGTTACTTATAGCCTGTGTTTTGGTTGAATAATGTAGATATGTTATCCTTGCTTTACTGATTGTAGGGTTCAGTTGTCACAACAATTGGCTTTCTGAAGGAAGCTCCAGCAGTGAATGTACATGGTTTTAATGTCTACCACAAGAATAGACTGATACTGGTAACTACTACTGAATCTATCAATCTTTTGATATTGTCTGTACCAGATATACCATTTATATGAGTTTGAGCAAGTATAGCCCGAGGTCCTACTATGAAAAACCGGACGTTTAGATGTTATTTTGATTAACTCTGACACTGTAATACCTGATAGGCGAAGTGTGATTACTCACTGTCCAGCTAACCTAGCAGACTGCATCCCCTAAACTTCTCATAGTTGAGGCATTCTGATCTAGGTTTCCGAAATTGCTCATTAACCACTCTTTTCCTTATGGCGTGTCCAGTGAAAGATCCCTATTGCTATTTTGCTTTGAGCAATCACTTCAACCTGCCACTCACTTGAAAACATGTTGCAACACTACATATATTGTCTAGTAACTTTTTATTTACTTGTGATGTTAAGATGTTATTCAATCTAGGTTATCTGAATCGTGTAATCATGCTTAGTATTGGATATTATGCGTATATGCGAGTACTGTTTAATGATAAACTTGATGGTTTGTGTTAATGATGATGTTCTAGTTAATTGTTAGCTAGATGTCAAGATCCTGTTACATGAGGGGCATACACACATACAAACACCAAAGAATAAGAAAATAAAGGCAATATGAAGGGATAACGTGTTGCATTTCTCATGTATTAATTGTTATTTTGCAACCTACATTTTTCATGGGTTTGTTTTCCTTGTCTGCAGCCATTTTGGCATGTTGTAAGCTATTTTAACAACAGAGGCAGAGGGGTTGTAGGTAAGAACTTTGTTTATTGCCATACATTTGTATCTTTGTCCAGAATATCATAAACTTGAAGCTACACAACTTCATATTGGATGATAGGGGTTTTGGAAGCAAACTTCATTGAGCCTACTCACAACAAACAAGACTTCGAGAAAACTCCAGTTTTCCAAAAGCTCGAAGCCCGCTTGAAAGATATGACACAAGAATACTGGTTAGTGATCAATTTCTGGAAAGAGAAACTCAGAACCAAAGTTGCTTCATCTATTATTTATGCCAGTATGAACCTCGAAATGGAGGGATTTGAGTTTTCTGTCTGTATCGTCTATAACTTTACAGCGTTTTCACTAAGTATCTGTCTGACTCATCCCAACAATGCTACGATTCTGCTTTGGCAGGGATCACCATTGTGAGTTCCTTGGTTATCAGTCTAAAAGAAAACCTCGACAAATGGCACATCAACCTGCACCTAATTCTCAGCCAGATGCTGTACCTGGTATATTTCGACCTGTGGCACTGACTAAGGATTCCTCAGTTGCTATTATTGGTGGAAAATCATCTTTGGCTAATGGAGTTAGACCAGAAGTAAGAGAAACGCCCAATCATTTGCCTACTAAATCTGTAACTCCTTTTCCATCCTTCAATGAAAACACAGAGCGTAAGAACTCAAAATATCCTTAAATTTCTTTACTGAAATGAACTGTTAAAGGAGAAAATGAAGTTTAGCTTCTTTTTTCACTGAAATCTTGCAGGGGCGACTTCGAAGAGGAAAAGACACGAGCACATTGTGGAACCTGAAAGAGCGAATTGTAGACCTGTTGACATTGCTCAAAACAGAGACGTATCACAGGTGCTTTCGTCATTTATGATCATTTTCTGTTTTGCTTCCCGGTAGCATATTTCCTTCTAAGTACAGTAAAACCTCTATACAGTAATATGCTCGGGACTAGAGAAAAATATTACTATAGAGATGTTATTATTAAATAGAAGTTGAGATATAAAAATTATAAATAATTTAAAATAACTAATGTACATTATTGAACACTTGAAAATTTATTTATTCATGTTTTAAAATACGAATTTGAAAGAAAAAGACAAGAATTAGGTTTAAAACCGGGGTCTTGGTGCGGCGGGGTGGGTTCTTCCGGTTTGGGAGGATAGAGTAAAAAAATAATAGGGTCAATAGGGGGGAAAAGAAAGTTAAAGAAGAGTAATAGGGGTATAGAGATAAAAGGGTATATTAATAGTATTATTAGATAGTTAAGTTGTTAGATAGGGTAAATAATATAATTAAGTTAATAAAAAAAGGAAGTGAGATTTATGAATTTATTTAGATAAATTTATTTATTTCATAAAGTTTTAAAATACGAATTTGAAAGATATATAAGTACATGAATTTACATGATCAAATGTATGTATCATCATTCATTTACGTACATTGTATATACATAAATTAGAAGCTTCATTCATTATGTAAATAAGCAATGTAAAAAATTATTTGTACATGCATATGTTTCCTTTCAAATTCTAAAAACGTGAATTAAATTGTGTAGAAGAGTTACTTCGAACATACAAGTTAAAAGGATGCAATATTAATCCAAAAAATTATCTTTACAAACAACTTTAATTAAGTAGCTCATGTAATCTTTAGTTTTAAATAGTTATGTAATTCGAGATATTTTATAAATATATGTGAATATTAATAGTCACTCCATCCCACATTTGTTGTCCCCAAACTTTCTGGCACAGGATTTGAGGAGAGTTATTGGTTGTAAGTAAAGATGGTGAGGTCCTTAAAAATGAGCGTGTAATAATTTGTTATTTTAAGAAATGAGAACAAATGTGGGACGGCCCGAAAATGAAAGTGGGAAAATAATTATGGGACGGAGGGAATATAGTTTATTATTATATGGAGGTTAATTTGTAAATAATGTACCTAGAAAAAACATGTAATATTACAATGTGTAGTTTATTACTACTCCCTCCGTCTCGCTCCAAGTGATCCGTTTCTTTTCGGCGCAGGAATTAAGAAAGTGGATGATAAAATATGAGAAAGGAGTAGATGATAAAGTAAGAAAGAGAACATGAGTGAGACTGTGAGAGAGTAGATGATGAATTAGGATAGAGAAATGATAAAATAAGAGAGATAATTGATATAGTAGGAGAGGGAAATTATAAAGTATGAGAGTGAAAATGATAAAGTATGAGAGAATTTGTGATTTTTTTTAAAGTTATTTCTTTTTTTTAGAAACGGGTCACTTAAAGCATGACGGAGGAAGTATTATTTATAACTGGTCCCAAGTTGGGACCATGGTTTTTTATTACTATAAGGAGGTTATTACTATATATATATATATATATATATATAGATACACGAGGTTTTACTGGCAGGAACCTGTGTAGTTGATATCAATTTGGTCGTGAGATCAAATGATCGCATGTCTACACATACCATTATTCTTCTTGTTTATATGATTAGATTCTTATCTTCACATCGAGACAGATCTGATCCTGATAGTTTTTCCTCCATGTAGCATGCTGTTGATCCTGCTAGAGACAAAGAAGCTACTACAATAATTGAAGCAAACCAAACGCTCCGCGCACTGTAAGTCTTGTATCATAGATCAAACACTAGTTAATTTTGTTCGAAAACAAACAAAATTGAATTCTCTTACGCATTTGTGCATCTCTTCTCTATTTTAGATGTCAGGAATACGAGGAGAAAGACAAAGAGCTCAATCTCAAGGTATTAAATCTTTTGCTGGCCAAGAAAAAGAGAATTCATTTTAGAGCATTTCTTTTTTCCTGCTTCAGATTTCTCAAATATCTTGTTTGGTTATCCAGATTACAAATCTCAAGGCAGCAATACTAGAAGCCCGTCGTGACTACGCTCGCTTGCTACTAGAATCTAAAACAGCAGAGAAAGTGAAAAATGAAAATAGGCTGCCCAGACATGTCTGAATTCTGATCGTTTGCTTGTAATATATCTTGCTTTTTTGGAAATATTTAAGTGGTCTTCAGTGCTAATAATCCTTGGAATTTTGTTTCTTACAATTGCCTAGGCATACATGAGAAAATGTCATTGAAGAATGAGGATATAAGTAGAACTGCTAATTGAAAACTCAGTACATTAAGATAGATTCATATTCTGCTAATAAATAGTAACACGTTACTATCAGCCAGATCGATCGATAAATACTGCAAGAAAACAAGAATTGAACTGAATTCACAATATTGACCTGCCTCATGTCTCCAATTGATCTGAGGGAAGAAGAACCCTATTTCAAATTGGGGTGACGAACCGAACCGAACTAAAACCAAAAGAAAAAGTGAAAAAATATGAAAAAAATTAATGCCTTTTGGAGGATTTTGCTATATTAGATTTGCCCTCTTCAAGAATCTGATCGTTCTGCAGTAGGTTGGCCATATAGATTCAATAAAATCCAAGTATTTCTCCCACAACCACCCTTTGAAATCCTCCAACTTCCTCATGGTGAACTCCTTGTAGTCCATTTCTTTTATATCTACCAAAGGCTTCCATAAATATTTATGCATGGCTTCTTTCAGCTTACCGCGGAAGAGGTACTCGCGTACCAGCATGTAGCAAGCCGGTAGGCTCTTGACTACTTTAACGGTCTGCTTGAAGCTGAAGACATAGAGGCTGCATATTCCTTTCAACATCTTAACATAGAGAGCCACAACTAGTGGTCCGAGAATCCATAGGGGAGTTAACTCTTTAGATACTTCCGATCCGTAAACAAAGTTAACTGCAAGATACAGCGGTCCGCTGCAAACACAATACACAGCAAATCATCAACAATGAGAGAAAGAGAGAGAGGGAGAGAGAGATAAACCAACCACTATACTTACAACACTAGAATGGGTATTTTCATTGTTGAATCCAAAGCCCAAAAGTTGTGCATAGCTGACTTAAAAACTTTGCGGCTTTCCCTCTTTTGCACAGCAGTTGGCTCTTCAGATGTTTCCTCGGCGGGTTCTTCAAGAGCTCCCCCCACCTGCGGTGTTCCTTGTGGGGTATGCAGTAACGTCAACCAGTTCTTGAATAGATTTTGTATAGCCAAATGCCTGGTCGTTGTCTCGTCTTCTGCTGTATAAGGGCCAGGCACAACATTCTGTGTCTTCGGAGATTCCACAAAAGACTCGTCACTCTCATGCTGTATATAAGAAACTTGAACAGGATTCTTCAGGGACTTGGAGCCATTAGCTTTGCTACCCGAACCATCATGGCGATTGCCACCTTTGAAAGCCGATATTTTAAATATTTCCAACTTTGGTGCAACAACAAAAGGAGCTCTCCCACTGTGCAAAATGCATATAAATAATCAAGCACTGAACATCTTTCAATCACATAGAAATATCACAAATAGTAAACATAAGAAAGGTAGAACTGCAAAATGCAGATGCCTTTAAAAATAGCTTATAGTGTGTGTATAGTACTAGAATGGACTAATTTTCATACTTATATCGAAACAGATTACGAGAGTGTACACAGTATTATGATATTAGCATGAGGGAAAAAATCTAAGAGATATCAAGGCATGACAAAGCAGTCTTTCACGGTATATTACTCTCACTCAGAAAACCATAAGATGCCTTAGAAATGGAAATCACAGCCCATGATGTGATTTGAAAAATGATTCTCAAATAATATTGAAAATAGATGTAAGGCCTCACCTCGAACATGATCTGAGTTTCAAGGAGCTTAGTCTAACTTTTCTTCCAACTGAATGGACTGGGACTGAAGGCAAAAAGGATTTTGGTTGGCTCCCTTTGCTCCGTGCTGAAGGCACATAGGGAAAACTGCTACAAGAACCCTGATTAAAAAAAGACCAAGAAGAATTACTGAGAGAATACAAATATCATTGAAGTGAAATTTTACAAAATAAAAAAATAAAAAAGATTAATACGTTGATAAGATTCATAATTTTGGTTTTGGGAGAACATCTATTGCGACTCGCAAGGGAGAGAAATGAGCAAGTTCTATTCGATTTGTGGGTTTGTAATAACATGTTAAACCACCCATTAAAAACGAAACCGAAAGCCAAAAAACAATGTTGATCCTAAAAGTCTAAAAAGGCTGCAAAATATGAGGCATAAACCCCATATTTACGATTGAGAGGCATCGGAATGTGCTCAGTAATTTGGCAGGCAAAATGCAAGTGGTTTCTCCATGTTTAAATCACTCGAAACCTAGACATACATTGCCAGTTGACATCAAAGTAATTAAACTGAGTTTTGATTACGGTAACTGAATTGTACATGAAGCAATAGTTTGTTTCTACCAATTAATACATCTCAGAATCACTCAAATATCAAATAATCCTTCCTCTCCAACAACACTCTTGCACGGAAAACTTAAGGCCAATCCCATCTATCAATAAGAATATGAACAGCCATTTACCTGCAGATGAACATGAACTGTTGCTAATGCCATCCTTAAGCTTTAAGCAAACAAGAAATTCCACCAAAATCCATATTTGCAAAGCACAACACCACTTCCTACCAACAAAATACAATTCAATGAATAAACAATTATTTTGCCCATATATCATATGAAATAACTAACACATGATCAAAGATTACAAAGTCCTCTTCTCACCAAGAAAAAAACCCAACTTCATAAGTTTACAAGCAAATATTCAAAAGAAAGAATAAACATACAAAATATCCACCCTTCCCTTAAATCATTATTTGAATTGGGGAACAATATTACACAAATTCTAAAACTAAACCACGAGATCATTATTAACAAAAATTGCCACCCGTATTCCCAAATTCCAATTTGCATACATTCAAACAAAAAGACGCCAATTTAATTGTCAACCTACACATACGTAGAATTGCACACAGGGAGAGAGATGGGGAGAAGAGAGGAGAGAGAACCCTTATGATAAACACTAAGGCGGTGAGCTGAATTAGAGAAATTGTGTTTTTTAAAGTAAAAATAATAATAATAATAATAAGAAGAAGAAGAAGAAGAAGAAAGAGAGAGAAAATTCTCCGCGGAGGAGGGGTTTATCCGTGAGATAGAATTTGCAGAGAGCAGGGAGATTTTGGATAGACTAGAGTCAATAGGAAGGGAAAGGTCAAATTTCTGAAATTAGGGTTCTTGAAAGCCCTTTCCTGATAATTTCTGTGCAGATTAGGAGTAAACACATACTTATCTCTATATTTGTCTGTATACACATAATATTAAAAATTTATTTTTCAACAAAAAAATTATTTTTATTAATAGGTTCTAGTCCAGTTTCGAAACTACACGAAGGTTTAGGTGTACCACAATTGTATACCCTTATGTGTACCACACCACAAGAGTGTCGACATATGAAGTTTTTCATTCAAAATAGTGGGTCATATATGCCACATGTTGACACTCACCCTTGTGATGTGGTACACACAAGAGTATACAATTGTGATATACACAAATCGCTCTGTCGAAATTATGGATAAATTATTACAATCAATTTATTAAAATTAACTTATATAAAATTTCTTAAACATGGGTGTAAACGAACTTATTTTCGAAAGTCACTAGTTCGAAATCTACCAAATCAGAACGAGTGCTAAATTCATTCCATCACTATACACAGTGTGAGAGTTTTAAGTCTGTAATTTGGAGTAACAGTAAACATAAAGATGTGATTTTTATCAGAGGCAACTGGTGTGGGTGAGGCTCCCCTTTTATTTTCCACCATTCATCAAAGATAATAAAAAAACACTCACCCCCTTCTTCTTTTCTTGCTTTTTTTTAATTGCACTCACTCAGAGGCTGAAGAAGATAGCAGATAAACACAAACTGAAACAATGGCACTAAGAATGTGGGCTTCTTCTACAGCAAATGCTCTGAGGATCTCAACTTCTGCTTCTAAATCCCATGCCTTTTCTCTCTCTAGAGCCTTCTCAACTGGTACATTCATTTTTGTTTGTTTGTTTTTTAATGTTGGTTTTATTATGATGTAATAAGATTTAGGGATATTTTTTCAGTGTTGGATGATTTGAAGTATGCTTCTTCACATGAATGGGTGAAGCATGATGGCCCTATTGCCACCATTGGAATCACAGACCATGCCCAGGTTCTCTCTCTCTTTCTCTCTCCCTCTCTCTCATAAAGAAGTATATGCTTTCTTGGGCAGTTAATATTGTTGCATATTACTCCCTCCGTCCCATGATTCTTGTAACATTTCTTTTCAGCGCGGTATTTTAAGAGAGTTGTTGGTTGTGAGTAGAGATGTAGGACCCTCAAAAAAATGTATGTAATAATTATCCATTTTTGGAAATGTTATAAGAATGGTGGGACATCCCAAAAAGAAAATGTTACAAGAATTGTGGGACGGAGTGAGTATAACATATATGGCTTGAAGATTATCAATGTATAGGGGTTTAATATGAAATAAAAAATTAAAAAGAAAATAAAAATCCCATCTTTATATACAATGGTGATCAGGACCATTTAGGAGAAGTAGTGTTTGTGGAGCTGCCGGAGAAGGGGAAGGAAGTGAAACAAGGCGGCGGCTTTGGCGCCGTTGAGAGTGTCAAGGCTACTAGTGATGTCAACTCCCCCATCTCCGGTGAGGTCGTCGAGGTTAACACCAAGCTAACGGAGTCTCCGGGATTGGTAATATCACATTTTACGCTTAGTTTCAATCTCGTATTTCATTTCAATATTACACCGCGTATGTTGTTTTTGACATATCTTGTTATTATTTTTTTTCTTGTTGTGGAATGGGATAATGAAGATTAATACAAGCCCATATGAAGAGGGGTGGATGATAAAAGTGAAGCCCAGCAATCCTTCAGAACTTGGAAGCTTGTTGGGATCCAAAGAGTACATCAAATTCTGTGAAGAAGAAGATGCTGCTCACTGATCATCTTCATGTCTCAATTTTTAATTATTTCGAACTGAAATCATTCACTTTTTTCGTCTGTCTCAAATTTATATTCTATTAATAATTTTTGTATCTAATTAAATCTTTCACTAACTTTAATACGTATAAGTAATGTGATAATATAGAAAAAGACTACTTTATCCAACTTTTCTAATAACAAATACAATTATATTATTAACTTTTTAGTTTTTATTTAAATTTACTTATATTCCAATATCAATATTTATCTAACTTTCATATAATTAAATATTTTTTTAATATATGTAAAAAAGTAAATGGACATATATATATTCGAGACATAAGGAAATATTGGATAGTAAATACGGTTTTTCCCGTCATACAAATAAATTTTCACGCGTCTCAAATCTCAATCATTAGATTACCATTTAAATACGTGTACATATTAAATTGTTTATTTATATATCATAATCATTAATCAAATTAATATATGTAATTAAATAAAAGAAAAGGGGAGTGAGAATTGTACTCCCCGGTCCAATAGTCCACCCCAATCACGCCCCGCCACGCGTGCATTGGTGGGCCACCCTTTTATAACTAAAATAATTTTTTATTGTTAACATGGTCCACCAATGCATGCGTGGCGCCGCGTGATTAGTGGGCCACCGAGTGGGATACGAATTTTGGGCAAGAGGATTCGGATTGATCACATAACGGCAGAGATCTACAAGCGGAGAGGTTACCTTGGCATTTCTTAGAACACCTTCTGGTAATTTGCTCTTTCAACGTTATTCATAGATTGATTAGTTAATCTGAAGGCGGATCGTTCTGGTTTTTGCTTTGCTTTGTATGTACCATCAATTATGGCTATGAGTGAAAGATTTTGTCACCTCAGATTCCAACACGAACCGAAATTCGTTGGAATTTAAAAAGTATTATAGCCGGTCAGTAAGAATAGGGTTTTAGTATAGATTATTGAAGCTTTGGGATGGAGCCCAAATCGCCATCGAAATCGAAACTCGACATCGCAAACAATCCTAGATTGCGGAAGCTCGTAGTTTCTCTTTTGATAGCCTTGATTTTAGGTCTAGTTAGTGGATGTTTGCTTCTTAAAGATCGCATTTTCATGTCTGAGAAAACGAGCACATATTTCACTGTTGTATTGGACTGTGGGAGTACTGGCTCTAGAGTAAACGTATATGAATGGATGATGGGGAATAGGAGTAATTCTTTTGGCAATTTGCCAATTTTACTGCATAGCTACCCGGATAATGTGAATAAGAGCAACGGCTGCCAGTATCACTGCTTTCAAACTGAGCCTGGTTTGCACAATTTTGTTAGCAATGAGGTTCGTATTAGGGCATCTTTGGAACCGTTGATTCGATATGCCGAACAATTGGTTCCTTCGGAGAGGCGTGCAGCAACGCCTATATTCGTTTTGGCTACAGCTGGGATGAGGAAGTTGGGGGTAGAGGATGCAGGTGGAGTTTTGAATGATGTCGAAAATGTTGTGAAGGAGAGTGGATTTCTGTGTAGGAAGAATTGGATTAGGGTTTTAAGTGGGAAGGAAGAAGCATATTATGGTTGGGTTGCTTTGAACTATAAAATGGGAGTTCTTGCAAATTCTTCAAGGCTATCCACCTTAGGGCTTCTTGATTTAGGAGGCTCGTCGTTGCAGGTGGTGGCTGAAGTAGATGTTCCGTTACAAGATAAACATGTAAGTAGATCGAAGATTGGGCTAATTGAACATGATCTTGCAGCTTATTCATTACCGGCTTTTGGCCTTAATGAAGCTTTTGATAGGACAGTTGTTCTTCTTAGTCATACTGAGGCTCTTAGAGAAAGTGATGGCATGCTTGAAGTGAGACATCCGTGTCTCAGTTCTGGTTTTGTACAAAATTACACATGCCGCGGTTGTTTTGGCATAGATTCTACAAATGTAAGTGATCATTTGCATGAGAATGTGTTGAATCATGTCTTCCTTGTTGGACAACCAAATTGGGAACAATGTGAGATCATTGCTAGGGCAGCTGGTATCAATTCAAGCAGTTTGGAGTGGTCGGACGAACCAGACCGATCAAAGTGCATAGGCTTATTCTCTTATGGAGGTCAGTTGAATCAATCTTGAGATGATAATCTTTTGTTAGTATTTTTGCAAATAGATTAATTTCCTTATCATTTTGGTTTTCAGTATCCTTAGGCTGCTTAGCTATTAGTCCTTGACAAGATGTTTAATCCACAAAGTTGGACTAGTTAAAATAAACCATGCATATCTCCAAACTTTAGTTATCTTGTATGAAGATTAGTCATTTATTTGGGATTACAAAATGATTTCAGCCTCTAGATTAGCATTTATTATATGATAAAGCTCCTTGTTGAAGCTCTCTCAGACTCTTACCATCTATTATCCATTTATCCTCTGCAGGCACCACAAAGCTTAACCTAACAAAAACACTCCATACCGTCCCAAGATATCATGCCTTATCGGGTTTCTTTGCTGTTTATCATGCCTTGAATCTAAGCCAGAGGGCGAATCTGACTATGATGTGGAAGAAGGGTGAAAACTTATGTTCAAAATCATGGTCCGATCAAGAAAACATCAACCCACAATATTGCTTTCGAGTTCCCTACCTAACATCACTTTTGCAAAACACCCTTTGCCTCAGTGGTGTGGAGATTATATTTGGACCCGGAGATGTTACTTGGACGCTAGGCGCTTCCCTAATTGAGGGAGACTTCCTATGGACTCATACCGGGAAGTGGCAAGACCGTCCCTTCATGCTGAAAGACACAGTAATGAGACCCTCCACTATACTCATATTTGTTCTGCTTTCATCTCTTCTGGTTATTGTCTACTGCTGTCAAGTAAAACTGCCTATGCCTAGTAGAAAAAATGCTGCTTCTAGAACAATGCTGCCTTCCTATTTTTCTCCTAAAAGACAGCCTAATTAACAGTCAGCTGCACCATTCTTGATTGGAAGATATTCCCTCCGTCTCAATATTTGTGGCCCATTTCCTTTCGACACTAAAGTGGTGTCATGTGGTATGTGTTGTTTGATTTTTTTCTTGTTAAATTTAGTTCCCAGAGCCTGTCATTTTTAGAATGAGTCACTTTTAGTTGGATGATTCAAAGAGTAAAACGAGCCACTTTTAGCAAGACAGAAGGAGTACGTATGAAATTCAGACCATCTTTTATTCAAGTGTATATACATGACCAGAGCAATAGTACAAGTTCATTTCAAGACAGAGAGAGCTTCAGTATGCTACCAAGAGGCTCGATTTGCATCCATTTGCCTCCGATCCAACATCCACCCATACTTCATTGACACGCGAAAAGATCTTGAAGGGAGAATTATACTCTGCAATGGAGTAAGCATAGCCACTCTGTGTATAAGTTGAGATTACCCACTCAGACTTGCTCAAGCTCAGAGCAAGCTTCTCAGCCTCCTTCACAATGTTGTTATCCCTCGCGAAGCCTGAGAATTTCCTCACAGCGATGCACCGGGTGTTCCACCAGTCAGGTTGGAGGTTGAGTTCGGGGAGAGGAAGCGGAGGGTCAGCCTGAAACTCCGCAGGGAGATAGAGGTTTACAAAGTAGGCCCAAGAGTGAAGAGGGCCAGCATCTGGGACTATGCTTGTTATGATGGGGTAGGTTATTGGTAGCCTTGAGAAGTTCAAGTTTGCACCCTCTGTATACTGGAACAATCTGCAAACAATACACACATATAGATACAGTTTGAATGTTTGATGATCTTCATCTCTCAAGAAAGCTTACATCTAACCTTACAGCTAGTCAAGTCATCAAGAAAGCTACACTACAATTAAAGTAATAATATTGGGATAGTGAGACAATATTCGTTTAACGAGGTTATTACTTCGTTGAATATTATTTTAGTCTATTAAATAAAGTCGGGATTGAAAGAAATTATTATTTAAGTGAAATTATTATTTTATCGAGGACTGTATTTGGGTACGTTAATAAATTCACTTTGAGCCAAATAAACTAAGGCATAAGGCTATAAGTGATTATGGGCAAATCAAGATTGATTGATATTATATGACTATGATTGTAGAAGGATAAAATAGTGGTAGAGAAGATGAAGATGGGGTTAAAGGGTACCTGTGGAAGCCATTTTTGAAGGCTTTCTCAAAGGAGATTTGATCAACGGGTGCAGTCATCCAAGCTGATTCTCTGTAAAATCTGACCTCAAAATCAGATTCTGAGTGGACTACTGTGTACTGCGGTGATTCTGATTCCTTCTTCTTGGATTCGACCCTTTTTGTAATAAAGGTTGACATTGTCAAGAATAGAATCAAGATTCTTGCCCTACCCATTTCCAGTTCCTAGAAACACACGGAGTAGAGGAGAGAGAGAAGGGGAGATGGAGAGAGAGGGCAGATGGAGGTGATGATGATGATGATCAAGTCAATTGATGAGATTCCTAAAGATTGTTTCTTTGAGTTTACGAATAGGAAGAAAGACGGGTTGCGGAATCTTAAGATTGAATTCGGAATTAGACGATTTACTTTAGAAAGAATTTGGCTTTTTCGTGGAGCGGCAATGGGTGTAACAGGAGCGAACCGTAGGAATAGAAAAGAAGAGAAACTTAGATACCAACACGGCTTTACATAAATAACAAAAGTAGCTCTTTGCGACTTTGGTTATATGATGACGTTTTTCATATATTTGTACTCCTACCGTTTCATTAGTAATGTATTGTATTTCCGAAATGGATGTTCAATTAGTAATGTCTTATTTTTAAAAAGGGTAAACAATTTGGGGCCAAAAATTAATAACATAAAAGTCAAATAATATACACCACACAATATCACTTTTTTAAACTCTGCATCCAAATGAGACGGAGGAAGTATTACTTTATGCATAATAACATATTTTGGGGATAAACATTAAAGGGAAAATATAATTATAACGTAGAATGTGCCAACAAAGTAAATAAATACTCTCTCTGTCCCGATGGACTTATATTTTTTTCGGGTCGTTCCATCGAACTTATCTTATATTTTACATAAGGAAATGAATCTCACACCTTTACCAATTCAAACAACTCTAATAGATTAATTAATTGTATGTCTCTCACATTTTTACCCCACAAACAAATTCTAAATAATTAATTAATCACATTGGTTTCAGACTGTTACTAATCTAAACCAACTCTCTAAAATAACTACACCGAAAAGAAACAAGACATGTTCAACGGGATGGAGATGATTAAATAATAAACACATGAAGGAACACAAAAAGAACAAGGTAGTCTTATTAGATCAAAACAAGATCTCTCTAATACATATTCCAGTTTGGAAGTATCAGAAATGTTCTCATTCACAAAAAAAAAAAAAAAAAAAAAAAACAGCCCCAGTTTCGGACTGTGCTACAGTTTTGATTTCAAACCATCTCTATTAACGATGAACCCATCAATGCTCCCAAACTTCAACTTCACTTCCGGAAGCTAGTTGGAACAGTGTCGTCCGTAAAGTACTCTTCTCTGACCTCCTTCGCCGAGCAAAATCTCACCTATAACAGTTGAGATATATGTGAAGAAACTAAGTTTTATGCAAGATTATGAGGAATTATATTTAAGCATGAACTTTGCGGAGAAATATAGAGAAGAGAACACATAAACAATAACTAGGAGAGGAGATACTCACCAGTGAGGCATATGATTTCAGCAGGGGCTTAGCCAGCTGCCAAAACGGCTTGAATATGAATGGAGCATCGACGAATAGGACTTGACTCAACCGCCTTGGATAGTAGTAGTAGAACGCATCAAACTGCCCGTACACAGATAACGTAAAATGACTAGCAAGTTGTGTAAATGTATATAGCCAAAATTATGCAGCTCAAACAGAGTAAAATTATCTACATAGCAGCAAAGTCATTAGGGATTTACCACAAATGTTAAGAACTTAATGTCAAAATTTTGTGCCTGAAAGCCACGGAGATCAATTATAACAAGCACTTCCTCCTTTCCAGCCGGAAGTTTGGTAAGGGCCTTCTCTATCAAGAAAACACATAGCCTCTCATCTTCATAAAGTTCATACTCCTGCACTCATGGATGAGACGAATATCACCACAAAGGCAGCTTGAGTTTGAAGCGAAGATTACAAATAGAACTAACATACAACAGAAAATTTATATAAAGCCAGAATCTTTTGCCTAACAACGATATGAACAATAAGAATTATAACCATAATTTAGTCATTCAATAGTCATAGAGCAAAGGCAGTTAACCACATGATGAACTCTTTCATACCCCTGGAAAATGCTTGGATGCTACCACTATTAGCACTGGTCTGCTCTGTACATCAAGATGGTTGTGAAGATAAGCTTTTCCGGTTTCTGCTCCACGCTTTACTGATTCTTCCGACAATTCTGACACACGAAAATCCTTACGCCAACTCTGTTTTGGTAAAGATAAATTTAAGATCACAAAAAAAGAAAGAAACATATTTCCTTCATACCAAACCATTGCTATGTGTTTTTAAGCCTACTTGTTTTTGTTTTAAGTTGTAAAAAGATCTATTGAATTACCCAAACAACTTCATCATAAGAAACTTTTCCTAGCAGAAGAATTGAGACTAGAATTTATGCTTACAATGGCTTTAGTCAATTTGGAGGCAGTCTCATCAACAGAGAACTTTCGATCCTTGAGAAACCAAAGAATCATTTCTTCATCATCTCTTCCATATTTTCCCACTGACAGATTATTGTGTTCTTTTTCAAGCTTTTCTTTGACTTCTGCTACAAGCTGTAACATTAAAGACCTAATCAATTCCTTATGATTTCATTGAATTAGTTAAGGCATGAGATGAACTTTTCAACTCCCAATAAGAAAATTTAATAAACAGTCATGTAATCACAACCATACACCAACTGAAGGATCTAAATTAGAAATATTTCGAGGATGAACAATGAAGGTTCAAGGGGCACTCTCCTTTCCCATTGACAGATCCATAAAAATTGCACAAAAAATTGCAAAAATTCTCCAAGAAATCCCCATTGTGAGATGGATAATTTCTCAAATTTCACGACTTATATAAGAATTAAATCCAATCAAGATTGAAACAACTAAGAGGCAGCAAAAATGAGTACTTTACGAGCGTTTTCAGGAGCCACCGAACAGCTGCGAATGCTGAGCTTGAAAACCCTCGTGGAGGGTTTCTGGTGGCGAACGGAAACGCCGGTCAAATGGTGAGCAAAAGCAGGCCGCAGTCTGAAGCAGAGCGACATTTCATCGAACAGTTTGTAGGCAATCTTTCCGGGTTTCAACTTTCAACTCCTCTACCACACTGAAATTACAGATGACATTGTTGACTCTTTGCTAACGTTTGACTGCTGAAGTCGTGTTAATTTTCTCCAACGCTTTTATTTTGTTTATTTTGTGAAGCAGTTTCCAAATGGCTTTTGTACCAATCCGGATCTTCGGATCCAAATTCGGAGGACCACTTGGTGGCCCACCAATCACGCAGTGCCACGCGTGCATTGATGGGCCATGTTATCATTTAAAAAATATTTGAGTTATAAAAAGGTGGCCCACCAATGCACGCGTGGCGCCGCGTGATTGGTGGGCCACCAAGTGGTCCACCGGATTTGGACCAGATGATCTTTTGCCCTTTCGTACTCCCCTAAAAACGCCAGAAGATCATCTGGCCCAAAAATGGTGGCCCATTCGGTGGGCCACCAATCACGCCTCACCACGCGTGCATTGGTGGCCCACCTTTTTAAAAACTAAAATATTTTTTAGTTTTAAAAAGGTGCATCAACAACGCACGCGCGTGACGTGATTGATGGACCACCGAATGTGACACTAATTTTGGATCAGATGATCTTCTGGCCTAAAAACGTCCTACACTTTAAAAGCGCCGATAAAAACTACCGATGAAACTAGGGAAAGTTGTAAAATTGGCTTTCATAGCTTTCACGCAATTGCTTTTTTGGTTCCATAATTTTCAGATGCTACGGTTTTAGTCCGAACATTTTGTGTACTTGTGCTTTTAGTTCTGTAACTTTTGATCCTGTAGTTTTAGTCTCGAAACTTGTACTTGCTTACATTTTTAATCCCACAACTCCTGATACGATAATTTTAGTCCCGTAACTTTTAAATACTTACAATTTTAGTCTTGCATCTTTAAGAGTCATGCTCACGATATGCTTTCTAGAAAAATTAGATAGCAGTCTATAGTTTATGGCTACAGCTCGCTCTAGTAACAAAAATATTATTTCTAGAAAAAAAACATAACAATAATATTAATTTTCAATTAATAAACTGACAATTTAAAAATTATAAAAAATTAAATACTAATTATTTTTAATAAACTCATTAAATAAATAGTAAAAACACAAAATATGAAACTTGCAAATAACATTTTAAATTGATTAATACAACATTTAAAATAATTTTTTCTAACACTTGGTTTATAAATAGAATTTTTTTCAATGTCTCTTTCGTGATTAACGGATCTTTAAATTTATTTCCAACAAATGAGTTTGAGAATTAAATAGTTCTAAGCAATATGGAGAATATGACAGAATTTGAGAATTAAATAATTTCTCACATAATCAAATTTATTTATTACCGCTCTAAAATTCTCTGTCTTCTCCTCTCACTTTTTTCTGCAATTGCTCTCTCTCATCACAAACCCTACGAATAAGTTTCTCTCTCACCATCTAAACATTTAAACCTTTAGATTTTTCTCTCCATTAATAAATATGCATTGCAGATGCTCTAATGGCTTGAATCTTGTTTGTACTTTGTAGACAGTTTTTTAGCGTAGTTTCTCTTCATTGTTCCAAGATGATGATTTCTTTGCACAAATTATGACAACCAACTTATTGTGAGAAAAAGAAGGGTAGATGTAATCAAACCAGTTGGAGCTAGTTCTACTAATTTACACTTAAGTCTCGATAAAGTAATATTCGATAAAGTAATAATCTCGTTAAGATAATAATTTATTCCGGTCCCGATATGGGTCAAAGCACTAAAATAATGTTCAATAAAGTAATAACCTCGTTAAATGAATATTTTTTCTCGATCCCAAAGTTATTATTTTATCGAGGTTTAAGTGTATTATGCCACCAAACAGTAATAATTGATTTTTGACCTATTTCTATGTCAAATGATCTTAGCTTCAAAGCAAAGACACAAAGAAATTCATTAAACATGATCAAAAATCCAAGAATTTAAATTGTAGCATATGGATCGAAAAACAATGATGATGGTTCCTTTTCTTGAAAGGCAAGAACACTAAGGGTGCTTCTCATGATTGACAATATGGATTAATAGTAGATCATCACTATTCACTAAATTAAAGCTAGAAAACAATGCTCAATTAATACTCATCATCTCCAATTCTTGATCTCTCCACTCCCATCAAACATGATGTCATCCTCTTATTCTTGCACATTTTGCTATCTTTTCACCCAAATGAAGTATATTCGGCTCGCTGCACGACAACCACCTCAACCAAGACGTTCGAGAAATGCAGGATGCTCCCCACACAAGAGGCCTCCATAGCATGGGCATACCACCCCCACAACGCAACTCTTGATCTCGCCTTCTTCGGCAGCTTCATCTCGCCCTCCGGGTGGGTCGGGTGGGGCATCAACCCGACCTCACCCGAAATGACCGGGACGCGAGCATTGATCGCGTTCCCGGATCCGAGCTCGGGTCAACTAGTCCTCCTCCCATACATCCTAGACCCGACCGTGAAATTACAAAAAAGCCCCCTCCTCTCCCGCCCCCTCGACATCCACGTCCTATCCTCCTCCGCCACCCTGTACGGCGGCCGGATGGCCACCATACACAACGGCGCCACCATCCAAATCTACGCCACCCTAAAATTAATACCAAACAAGACCAAAATCCACTTCACATGGAACCGCGGTCTATACGTCCAAGGCTACTCCCCCACCCTCCATCCGACGGCCATCAACGATCTCTCCTCAATCACCACCGTCGATATCTTGTCCGGCGCAACCGCCACAACACACAACAGCATCAAACCACTCAAAATCACCCACGGCATCATCAACGCAGTCGCGTGGGGATTCCTACTCCCGCTCGGCGCCGTCTCCGCCCGCTACCTCCGCCACATCCAAGCCGTGGGGCCCGCGTGGTTCTACCTCCACACGGGCGTCCAAATCTCCACCGTGTTCTTAGGCACGGTGGGGTTCTCCATCGGCATTAGGCTCGGCGAGCTCTCTCCCGGGAGGGTGTACGGCCTCCACCGCAAGCTCGGCTTCACCGCCTTCTGCTTGGGGTGGCTGCAGACTTTGGCCCTTCTCTTTAGGCCGAAGACTACGCACAAGTTTAGAAAGTATTGGAAATCGTACCACCACTTTGTGGGTTATGCATGCATTGTTTTGGGGATTGTTAATTGTTTCCAAGGGTTTGAAGCGATGGGGAAGAGCGATTCGTACGCGAAATTTGCGTACTGTTTGTGTTTGTCGACGTTGGTGGGAGTTTGCATTGCTTTGGAAGTGAATTCTTGGGTGATTTTCTGCAGAAAGGCTAAGGAGGAGAAGCTGAAGAGAGAAGGGTTGTTTGGAACCATTTCTGATAAAGCGAGTAGAACGAGCAGAGGGTGAAATCTTTGATCGTGTATGTCAGAGAAAGTTTTGGGAGAGATTGTAAGAAATTAAACAGCAGAAATTATACCGAGAAATTGAAGTTTATTTATGTTGTGTTAGAAATACAAAGTAAATGAAATACAAAAAAAAAAACAAAATAAGAACAGAAAAATAGAGGGGGTGGGGATAAACTAGGGTGAGGGAGGGGGGAAGAAAAAAAAAAAAATTTAGTAGGTGAATGAAAAAAAAAATAACCTAAAACTCTATGGGGGGGAAACAAACATATTTATAGGGAAAACTTGTGAGAGACTCTCACTAGTTTTCCAATGTGGGATAAGTGCCTTCACAATTTTGAGCCAAAATATAACATGTTGTAAGAAAGTGTTTGTATGATTCATTAAAGTTATGTGAGGTTTTTTAATTAATTTAATTAATCAATTGTATGAACTCTTGATTTAGTTAATCAGATAAGTTAGTACTCAGAGTTATCAAGATTCATAGTTCAGACAAAAATGGACCATGAAGGTGTTCCAATTCACAAGAAAAGGAGAAGTTTGTGATTTTCTTTTTTATTACAAAACTCATGTGTCTAGCTTTAATTTCATCCAACTAAATTTGAAAAGGGACACATATAATTAAATCGAGAAAATTGTGATATTGGTCGTTTAATGTGAAATCTATTCGTTTTTCGAACTTTTAAAAATATCTATTTTTCGTCCTCCACGGACCTTTTTCAGTCACTTATTTTACTTGTAACTTATTTAGTAGAAAGTGTTTCTGCTAACACAACTAATTTGACATGTACACCGTATCTAGACGGCTGAAAGAAACAAGTGTGAGTGCAGTATCTATCAATGGTCCAAAAATGGACAATTTATTTACATTTCTGAGACTAAATACATAAAGATGTTACATTAGATGATCAAAATCGAAATTTTCTCAAATAACTGGAGCAGCAAGGAAAAAGAAAAGAAACATAGAAATCCAAAACAGCAAGAGGCATTAATAGCAAGAAGCCTTGAAAACTTTCAAGTTTTAAATATGCACATGACTAGAAATCTGATCATTCTCATGCAATATCACTTTTGGTATAAGGGGAAAGTGAAAGCCCTTTCAAGTACATTGGCCCCAAACCAAGTTTCTTGCTTTCATTCCTTCCAATTTCCAAACAAATCAATCCTGTTGATCTCCCTTTACTTGAAACCCCATTTGATGAGCTGCTTTTGTTCCAATCCTTTTAACAACTACCAAATATGTTTCCTTCCCTTAAACAAATTAAGATGGTGGGAATTGGGCTTTCGTTGTGGGCACCGTCTCTATAATTCAATTCCTCATATAGTGGCGGATCCAGGATTACAAGGGAGGGGGGTGAAACTTAAAAATTCGATAGATTATATATAGAGTGAAGTGTACATTCGGGGGAATACAAAATTTCTTAAAAATTACATATAAAAAATCGCGTTCCGACACAAATTCGGGGGCCGCCGAGCGTAGCATAAAATATAGTGATCAAGAAGTGGGAGATATCATTATCCACAACCATCACAATGTTTTTAGTTAAACCATCAAAATCTTGAATTTCTCATTTAGACATCAAGTTGAAGATGTGTGCCTTTTCAACTTTGTAACAAAAAATTCTTTTGAGATAGCATGCTCCTCTACCATTTATTATTTGCTATCATGACTCATAATTGTACCTTTATTGTGGATATTAATAATTATTTAGATTTGAATATGTTAAAGTTTTGATTGGGGGGTGAGACATTTTCCACAAAAGCTTGTGTGTACCACTTTCGTATACCCTTGTGTGTATCACACCATAAGGGTATTGACATATGTTAAATATGGTCCACTTAATTTAATGAAAAATGCTACATGTCAATACCCTTGTGACATGATACACACAAGAGTATACAAAAGTGGTACATACAAGTCGCTCCAGAGATTTTCCTATTTCTAGTTAGATCCATTTTAACATTCTCATTATGGAAGCAAGTGAGGGCATACAATATAGGTATCATGAGCATATAATTTCTAATAAAATAGTAAAATAATATTAGAATCTTATATCAAATATCTCCAAATATATTTATCTATTCCCAATGTTTAATCCTATCTCATCATGCGTGAGAATATAAGTTGATATTAGAACTTTCATTGATGCAGGCAGCATCTTGTTTTTTGGGAGTTCCACCAAACACACCATGGATGAAGCTTGATTGATTGACAATCAAATCAATCTTTGGTTTGATTCTTGACATAGACCAATATTAGATCTTCGGAAATTTTGATATTTGGAGGAGGATCGGTGGTCCTTCTACTCAAATAATCCGTATAAAGTAGAGTTTAGAAATGTCAATTAAAATATGATTTTCGAAACAATATAAAAAAAACCATGATCTTCTTACACTTACTTTTCAAAATTCCTAAAATTAAACTTCTTTTTTTTTATTCCGGGTGTGCCCTAAATTTTTAATAAATGAAATTCGAGTATCGGATAATTTGATTTGATTCTGAGAGTTACATAGCTCTAAAATAGGGAAAATCAAGACACTAGTTTGAAAACCAAAACCCTAAGCATATATACTTGTACTGCACAACACTAAAAAAAAGTCTCATTTTCATCCATTCTTTAGTACTCCAACCCAGACATCAGGCATAAGCTGGCAGTCTTTCCCACTTTCATCAAAAGGAATTTGTATCCAAAAAATACATATCTAGTCAAAAGCAAAAAAATAGATTACATTTCTCACATGCCCCCCACACCATTTTATGTCACTAACACAAACTTTGAGAAGATTAACCAGATTTTTAAACTGAAACTACACAATTAAAGAAATAAATACACATAATGTTGTGCCATAAGGGATTTTTTTTTTAATGACGAGGGTAACCCGCAGCCGCTACCGAAGTGTGCATTGGGTAAACCCTACTCCTATGCTCTAGCATGCAAACAACACACAACGGGCTTGGTGGTTTTGAACTCATGAGGGATTCTTGAATATGGGCATGCAATCTCTTCTTGCTGGCCACCCAAAACTTTACAGAAAGTTAATGTTTCCACTCAGAATGAAAAGATTAGAAATTTGAATACTGAACAAATTGTTGGGTGGAGAGAGAGTGACACTTTATCTTTATGGGCATATTATTCCCTCAAGAAACAGTTTACTAATTCCTTTGTCTGAAAAGAATAGATTGTAGTAATAAATATCTTTGTGTGTTTTGTGCAAATTTGCTCCATAACCCTAAAAAGTGAGCCTATTTTGCCCATACCTTTCTGCTGCCAACACAAACCAAGTGATAATCCACTTGCTAATTCTATCATCCACATCCATAATGGGACAACTTCATTTTTGGCATATTTCTTGCCATGATCTCTTTGTTTAATGTTTATTGTTGGCTTTTTTCTCGATTGATAAAAGGGTTCGAGATTAATTTCGATACCCTTCTCTATTATGGTGAACTTTTATGGACTTTCTTGGCTTAATAAAGATTGAACCATTTATGATTTTATTAGGGTTGTCATCAATTGTATCAACAACAGACAATGATGATGATATTGAGAGTTGGATCTTTCAATCAATATGCATAGATGTTTATGTAATAATTAAGGCATCTAACTAATCCGAAAGTGACATCACATAAAATTGATCATTACGTCAGGTCCAGAAATGTGGGCAAGAAATCATGACATCTGGATCATCATCATGAGTAATATTTAGTACACTTGGAGATTTTAATGCATTGTTGCTTGTCACCCAGATATAAGTTTTTCTGCATTTTCATGGATTTAGTATAGGGAGTTGACTTTATAATTCAAGAGTTCAGTTAAGATTTTATTACAAATTTCAAAAGTTTGCTTGGTGATAGTGAATGGTCTAATATGAACTCCTTACATAATTCAAGAGTTCAGTTAAGATTTTATTACAAATTTCAAAGTTATACATGCATTAAGCAAATGATGGGGGAAACCCCATCATTTGCTTAATGCATGTATAACTTTGTTTTTTGTAACGATAGAAACTCGCAGTCGTTATTCGAGATGTGTATTGAATAAATGTAATACACTAAACTAACCAATCACAATTAGGGGTGTTACAGTATACCAAAAACTCTATACCGCACATACCGTACCGAAAAAATATCGAAGATACCGAATTTTTTGTATACCGTAATTTTTGGTATGGTATCAAACCGTACCGAAGTTTTTTCGGTACAGTAATGGTATGAAATTTTCCATACCGAGACATACCGCATACCGAAGTTCATACCACATATATCTTGTAGAAAATAGTGCAAAAATAATGGTTACAAGTTTTGAATACGGGTTGTTACAAACATGTCACTCATATCAAACAATCTTAATGTTATATCATAAATTCACTTAAATGACATAACTTAATTTGACATAAAGTCACATTATTTATCTATTAAATCATGAAATGGATAAAAAAATATATTTTTCAACTTTATAAACATTAACTTGTAATATTAACAAATTTATACAAAATAAATATATTAATTAATTTTATTAAAAAATAATATTAATAACTTTCTTGATTTTTATAAAAAACATAGATTAAATTTACGGTATACCGTTAAATATTCGGTAGACCTTGATTTTTCAGTATACCGAAGTGCAGTACGGTATACCCAAAGAGCGGTATGACAACGGTATGAAAATTTGCTATACCAAACTTTCAGTATACCGAAATGATCGGTACGGTAACGATATGTTTTTTCCCATACCGACCCTTATCGGTACGGTATACAGTATGAGAAAAATAGTACGGCATACCGTACCGAACACCCCTAATCACAACACCTAGCAATGTATAGCTTAAGGTTGGAATTTGACATCTACATATTGTAGTTTGAATTTATGGCTAAAGCAAATTGTCAATTAACATAGTTTTGAAAGGAGCAATTTTACGAATATGCCCTTATGGCTCAAATTGGGTCCATGGATATTATTTCTTTCAGACCTGAAATCAGCAAATAGAGAAGATGGTCCCACCATTGCAGCTGCACCAAAATTTACTACTCTCATAAATCAACCTACACTTCTTTTGACCTCTTTTATTACAAGCTTTTCTTTCTTCTTTAGTTTTTTTCTTTCTTCCTCCCTTGAAAGAAGTTAATGCAATTCATCTTCATTTGTATAGTCATTCATGGAGTTTGGACATGACAAGTAATAAATACACTTCTAGTTAGATCGACGATACCAATTTTTTTTAGTATGTTTTTCCTATCTTATAAAATACACAAACGTCATGTATTATATGAAGTACGAAATGAAATATCAATTCCGAGTGTGCAATAGCAGACAAGCTTTAAAGACATGAGAAGTTTTGACAGCAGCAAACTTACAACAACAGATATATACCAACTGGGCTCCCATAGAATCTGCTCAAAAACTCAGAAAACAAAGTGGGAAAACACACAAACTCAAGAAATAAAAAATTAAAGAAAATAAAAAGAATCTGATTAGCAGTGAAATGGGATGAAATGTTTAAAGTGTCAGCCTATAAAACTCCCAAAATCTTTAAAATAATCCAACCCTATTGACCACTACCTGCAAAACCAACTTGTTAAATGCCTATTTTTATAACCCCCATGCTGAAGGTTCTCCAATTCACAACTCATTACCAAGAAAACCAGAACCTCACTGACTGTGTGAGAGAGAGACAGAGAGAGAGAGAGAGAGAGAGAGAGAGAGAGAGAGAGAGGGAGAGAGCGAGAGTTATAGTTGTTCCTATCTGTCAAATGGGGTCATTTAAAAAAGCTTAAAAATGGTGAGAGCAGAGGAGCCCTGTTCCTTATTTTAACTTTTCCTTTGTATGATTCTGCAAGTTCACTTTTTTTGTGTGGATTTTTACAGATGGATGCAGGTGAGTTTCTATGGACAAAGTTTTGGAATGAAACATGTTTGCATTACAACAAGACAACAGCATAAGTGCATACACAACACAACAACCTTGTTAGAACAACAACAACAACAAAACAGAGATTCTTCTCAAATGGCTTCTTCCTCCAATTCCAAAACTACCCCAATCATTTTCACCCTTGTTGCTTTCCTCTTGATTCTTTCCTCCTCAACTTCTCATGCCTCTTCCCAATCCGAAAACTACGGCGGCCGGAACCAGACTTTCCGACCGCTGCAAGAGCTCAAGAAGATGAAGAGAATAAGGAGTTATCTGAGGAAGATCAATAAACCAGCTGTGAAGACAATTCTGGTATTGTTTTCTTGAAAAAGATTGCATCTTGTTGTGTTTTTCTTTATGTATTTTGATGTTCTGTTCTGTTGAATAAATTATCTGTTCAAATGTTTCAGAGCCCAGATGGAGATAAGATAGACTGTGTAGCAACTCATCTTCAGCCAGCTTTTGATCACCCTCTGCTCAAAGGGCAGAAGCCATTGGTAACTTAACATCATTAAAAAACCTCAAAATCTTGTCTTGAGGATTATATCTCTAGCCCTTCAAATTCTTGATGCAAGAATCAATCGGAAAAATGCAGGAGCCACCGGCGAGGCCAAAGAGGCATGAAGCCAACGAGTCGATTTCAGAGACTCTGCAGGCATGGATAGAAGCAGGGGAGCCCTGCCCTGTAGGGACAGTTCCAATAAGAAGAACAACTGAGAAGGATGTTCTAAGAGCTAGCAACGTCAGAAGTTTCGGTCGGAAGATCAAACGAGGCGTCCGTAGAGACACAATGAGCAGTGATCATGAGGTTAGTAATCAGCAATTAGTAGTAGTTCATGTAGGAAACTCTGTTTTTTAGTAGTTCACGTATGAAACTCTGTTTTTTAGCTATCAGAAAACTGCACATTGTTGAAAATCAGTCAAAATGGTTCGGTTTCAAATAGATTGATTTACAATTCTGTTTTTATGTGCAGCATGCTGTGGCATTTGTGAATGGTGATCAGTACTACGGCGCGAAGGCGAGCATAAACGTGTGGGCGCCACGCGTGACAGACCAGTATGAATTCAGTCTGTCACAGCTATGGGTCATTTCTGGCTCTTTTGGGAATGATCTCAACACCATTGAAGCTGGATGGCAGGTCTGTGATGCATAAACCTCACAGTAACAATTTATGACTATTTTTTGTTAATTTGGAGTTTTGTGTAAATTTTCAGGTGAGTCCAGAGCTGTATGGAGACAACTATCCCAGATTCTTCACATATTGGACAGTAAGTATATCTTGTCAACAGTTTGTTACTCTGTCTAGTATATGTATAGCTGATGCATTCTACGTAACAACAGACGGACGCGTATCAAGCAACCGGATGCTACAACTTGCTCTGTTCTGGCTTTGTTCAAATAAACAACAAGATTGCTATTGGTGCAGCTATAAACCCAAGGTCCTCCTACGGGAGCAAGCAGTTTGATATTGGCCTTATGGTTTGGAAGGTATGGCTTATTATTACAGAACAGCAGAAATCTCTCTTGTTTCTTACTTACTACCATCTTTGTTTAATCCAGCAGTTGTACTAATTCTTTAGTCAACAACACCAATAACAATGCTTGCATCAATAATTTAATCTACACATCTTGATTTCCACAATGATCTAATAAACTATGCAAGATTCTCTCTCTGCATCATGCTAGCTAACATCTTCAAGACTTTGAAACTACAGCATGTTTGCATTGTTTGCAATAGTTTCGACTTTTTTTCTGTTCTTAATTTAAGGAGAAGTTGGTAAGTTTGTAATTTAGAGAATTAATGGAGACTTTGCTAATACTGTTTAAAAATAGGAAAAAAATTGGAACACTAGTGTTTGCGAATTTTATAATGTAGTACCGTAATTTGAGATTTAGAACTACAATATCAAATCATAGCTTCTCCAAAATTACAAATTTGCCATTTAGTTGGAAAAGTTGTTCAGCCCAACTTAACCAACTGCAACTTATTCACATTAAACGTAGAGAATTTGAATAATTTAAGCAGTTGCAAACACTGAAAATCAGTTTTTCCTTAATTAAGTTACAAGTTCTATAATTTAAGTTGTTGCAAACACCCTCATTCGTACAGGATCCGAAGCACGGACACTGGTGGCTGGAATTCGGACCCGGGCTACTAGTAGGCTACTGGCCTTCATTCTTGTTCAGCCATCTACAGAGCCATGCAAGCATGATTCAATTTGGTGGGGAGATAGTGAACAGTAGATCAATGGGGTACCACACATCTACACAAATGGGGAGTGGCCATTTTGCTGATGAAGGGTTTGGAAAGGCTTCTTACTTCAGAAACTTGCAAGTTGTGGATTGGGATAATAGTTTGATTCCACTAAATAATCTGCATCTCCTAGCTGATCATCCCAACTGCTATGATATTAGAGCTGGGAAGAATAATGCTTGGGGAAATTACTTCTACTATGGAGGCCCCGGGAGAAGTTCGAGATGTTCATGATGGAATCAAGATGGTGTATAGCCATGCATGTAGAGATAAGATATAACAACCATTTTCATCTTTGATTCTTTGTTAGATTGCTTTCCATGCAAGAAATGTCATTTCATTACATGTTCTATGTTCCCCCATTCATCACTTCATGTAAGTAGTCCAATTAAAAGAACTGATATTATAGGATAGATTGTATTTTCTATTTTCCATCTATTATTGCCATGCATATTGATATTTTGTCAAGTAAGTACATAAAAAGAGCGGATGTAGAATTACGAGAGAAGTGCGGAATCTGAAATTTCGTTGGTGATTTTTTTTTTTTTTTTGGAAAATTACATAAATCGTGGCGGAATCCGTGTACCCTTTGTATCCACCCTTCAGCTATGGCTGTAAATGTCAAAAAAGACTTAAAATAAGAAAAAATAAGCAAGGATTTGCATGTGGGAAATGCGTTGAATGCGCCATGGAAACGAAATGTGGCAGAACTCGAGACTTTGAAATTTTCTGCAGATTATATAATATACTCCCTCCGTCCCATAGAAAGTGTCTCCCTTTCCTTTTCGGGTGTCCCATAGAAAGTGTTTTCTTTCCTAAAAAGGAAGTGGACCCTACACCTTTACTAACCCAAATTAATTCAAAACAATTCATTAATTACATGGGCCCACCTTTCTACCACACAAATCAATTCTAAATAATTTATTAATTGTATGTGCCCCACATCTTTACAACTAAAATCAACTCTCCTAAAACTCCGTGCCCCATAGAAAGGAGACACTTTCTATGGAACGGAGGGAATAATAGTGTTTGAGATGAGTCCGAAAACCAGCTTTCCGACAATAATTTTGCAATCAGACAAAGATGGAAGCAAATAAAAACAATTAAGTGTATCTCGGTTAGGCCACCAAGGCAGATTGGTTTGTTTGTATGTCATGGTTAGAAAAAAAAAATTAAAAAAAAAATGATCAAATCTCAGTCAACTTAATAATGGATTAAATTAAAACATGAAAAACTGCTCCAGCCAAGAAATTGGGTTTTTTCGAGAAATAATTTGGTAATATTATGAAATATATAAAACAATGTCAATATTTTGTCTAGTGTTGCAAGCAAGACCATGAAGATCTGTGTCATGTTCTTGAAATTGAGGGTTGCCTTAATTACTCTCTCAGTTGGGACTCGGGATTCCCCGCGCAAAAATAGATCGAATCGACAATTCATTCATCAGTTGTAAGAGTGTAAATAGATGATAAATATTGGTGGAACAATTTTTATATATTGTATTACGAAGAATGTTAATTTCCTACTAAAATTGAAATACATCGATGTTTGAAAAACAAAAGTTATAAATTAATTGGTTTATAAATATACATCATTTAAAAGCAAAAATACTTTGAAGTACATTTATAAAATCCCGGAAAGTAATATTTGTAGAAAGTTATACATAGTCAAACTAATACTTATATAATCTTATAAATAGGAGTAATAAATATTCCAGCTTGCCAAGCTTAACAAATATATTTCTTTATTTGGTGGAGAGCACCTGGTTAAAGAATAAGATGTCTCGGTTTGGATAATTAGTCAATCCGATATAACCAAATCAAATCAACTCGAAATTTCGATTAATCGGAGTTTGGGTTATCTACTTTACAAAATTAAATGTCAAATTAAAAAAATTCAGTTCGCTTTGATTATTAACCCAAAATTTTAGTTAGATTCGGTTCGGTTTCGGTTATAACCAAAATTTAAAAAAAAAAAAGAAAGAAAAGGAGAAAAACAATTGACAAAAAGCGAAAATTATGGAATTACAAACCTACAACAATTGAGGTTGACGAGTTCAATTATTCTTAAGCTTTGGTACATGATGAGCCTAGATTTGTAGCTCATTTAACCATTTAATTCATGCATTTGTGTAATTGATTATGCAGATTTTGAGCTGGAATTGGAAAGAAAACGAGGAAAAATGCAGCCGAAAAAAAGGATGAATTTTGGATGCAAGTGTGGAATCTGCCCAAATTGCAAGGAAATGGACCGAAAAAAATGCAGAGTGGCTTATAATTCATTGGGCCGAAAGTAGAGAGTTAATTAGATTAATTTAAGCACAAGAACCCGACCTATACTTCTTTATAGAATTCTGGCGGGAGTTGGTATGCAGAAAGTGCACGCCAGATCAGCAGTGACCAGCAGTCCTTAACCTTTGCACAATGGATCTCCCACCTACCAATCTGACTAAGTGCGGCGACCGAGGCAAGATATTTTGAAGGAGAAAAAGGAGAGATATAAGACTAATCTAGAACTCTATCTTCATTATCACTCTCTTGGTTAAAAAAACTCTCGACTCTCTCTATTTTCTATAAAAATTTCTGCCATGGGTGTAGAACAAGAAACTCATTTAATTTCTATATAGCGTAGCTACAAGCTCTCCAGTGGAGAAGACTTCTATTTAAATACAAATGTTGGTTAGCTTTAAGTTTCGTCTTTAAATTTCAGCTTTTAAATACTTATTTTTCCAACCTGAGTTATGTTCTGTTGTTACTATTCACACATGAGTTTATTCAAGTTATTCCTTGCATTATATCTTTATCTTGTAGAAGACTATTGTCTTTTCACCCTTTAAATATTTCATGCTTTTAGATCAGATGCTTTTGAACTTGTACCATGCTATTTCTCACCATTTTTAGTCAAATGTTCATGTTAGAATTCTGCTATTTAAGGAAAGTCTACTGTTTCTACTCTTATTTCCAGATCTTCTTTATTTCCTGCTTTTACATGCTTAATCCCGTTTCTTTAGTTAATATGTGTGGCTAAACACCCAGATATGGCTGGGGTAATGAGGCACCACCCCTAAGAATATGTGAGATGTGAGAACATGCTTAACAATCGATTTGGTAAAGGTTTTAGTCGAACTCTGTTAGGATAGTTGAGAACTACTTAGATCTGATCAGTCTAGGTGTGTATCTTCCTTCTGGGCAGACGTAGACTAACTACGTTTTCTGCTTTGAATGCTCAACATCGGTAGAAACCTTGATTTGGTTCATCTGTTTTTAATGCTCCTCGGTATCTCCCTAATTAATGCTCAACAAGGTAGGGTAGCTATTTGGGTAGGTGACTATTTCTATGCTTAATATGACAGTCACAGCTTTATATAAGGATTGGACGCCCATATGCACATCACTGCGTCCTGGCCAGATAACCTTAACTAGACTTATTCATTTAGAAATTTAGGACCAGACAGAGGGTGGTGTGGGATTACCTAAGCCGGATTGTATTTAATATCTTGTTAATCACTTGTTAATTATTGCATGTTATTCTTTTGCCTAATTTTAGATAACCCAAAATCTATGGTGGCTGCTAGCCAAAATCCTAGGTTAATAGAGACAATTTGCTTAGTCACCCGTTCCCTAATGATCGACTCTACTTACGCTAATACTGCTTGTTTGTTTTAGTACTGTGCAGGAGATTATAAATTTATTTGCATCAATTCTGCTATCAGTACAAGAACTAGAACATCCAAAAAACTCGAAACAAATCCGATGTTGTCAATAAGAACAAATTAAGTTATAAGCTAACTATGAACAATGAATGTAATAATATATAAATCCCTGTCTATCTTCATATGGTCATAATAAGTCTAAAGAAGACTATAATGTTTTGCTAATAAATATATTTTTTAAAAATATAATGTTATATATTAAAACTTTAAATTATTATAATATTTTCGGTTCGATTTGGTTCTGTTAGCCGATCTTTAAACTAATAACTGAACCGAAAACCAAACTTACAAATATTGAAAACCATATATCAAATCAAAAAGTTTGGTTCGGTTCAATTCAAAAAAAAAATTGCTCGGTTTGGTTCGACCGATGAACCGATCAGATAGACAGTTCTAAATTCATCTAAACAAGTTTATGCTATTACATGCTTAAAGATTCAAGCCCATTTTCAGTAGGTTATTATTCACTTATGCAACCTTTTCGATTGCTTCTACGTTGGGAAAATTTGGCTATTTTTTACAGCTTTGTTGTGTTGGAAAATCATACGTATAAAGGAAAATATGGAGAGAGAAAGAAATAAGTCAAAGCATTTAATGCTAGTGGACTTGATTTAATTGCAATCAAATTTGTTCTGATTTACGAATTAAAATATATAACATCGAACTACGTTTTGAGTAGATGATCGTATTATGTTCAATTTTTCGATTCTGATTTTCGGTAAGTAAGAAAAAACTGCTCGAAGTTTGTTGCACAAACTAAATATTTATTTAATGTGGGTGTTACTTACCATATTTGAGTTTTTGGAATGTTGACTAATGTCATGTGTTAATCAATGTCCCACATTTGATTAGTTATTTAATATGGTACTTAAGTCTCTACCACTTAGTAGGAGATACCAAAGTGATATGTGTTGAGTAGACTTGGTTGATGAACCTTTTAAGGCGTCGTCATTTGAGCACTACCCGAAACGTATTTCGTCTTACGATGTTAAACTGTGGGGAACATGCATGTTGAATTGTGAGGAACGTCCAAAAAACCTGATACGTAGTAGTTTTTATTTAATTTTTTTACTCTAATTATTTGATGAAATATTCCATTAAAATTATTTGATTTAGTGTGTGTCATTTTATTTAATTGTGTTTTTACCTTATAAGTCTTAAAGAGTATGTTAGAAGGTATTTATATAATTCAATTTGAAATGGACGACTTAGATCGATTTGATCCAACTGTGTAGATTGATGATCTAGCATATTTTCAAATTATTCTATATCAATTTTGTATTGGGCTATTGATATTGTGTTCTAAATTTGGAATAAAGTAAAATATTTCTAACCCATTGGACAAAAGTATACCACAACAACTTATATATGGGCTACAACGGATGAGTTGGGCCTGGCCTTCAGCAGGCCCAAAGTTAATGAAAACAATTTCCAAAATATGTTTTGACGGTTTGACCTAATTGAGAATGCGGCTGGGCTTTTAAAATACGTACGTAACAAGTCGGGTCATAAACCCTAGCTTCCCCAAATCTCAATTTGTCCGAATTCAGTAGCCGTCTTTCTCTCGCTCTGCATAAAACGCAGCTTCCCTCTCCTAATTATTTCCAAGAAACAATGAAATTTCCCTTTGCTCTCTCTTTCTCTCTCATTTCAGTTATTGATTATTTTGCACGTTTTCAATCGAATACTGGCAAATGAAGAATTTTGAATTCTTATCCTACACACTAAATATCGCTATGTTGACTACTTACTCCGCTTATTATCTGACGCCGTTAGCTTTTCTGAAGCCCTAGTTTTTGTGTCGAATTTTCTTTTTCTTTTCAATTTTCCCCCAAATTTTTGGTGTTTTCAAGCATTTGATTCGATTCGATTCAATGATGCGAGAAAGCAGACGGGCGGACAGAACCTGATGCCGTGTTGATTGTCTGCACAATTCCTATGTTCTAGAATGTCTCTGAGATTTTTACTCATTACCTTAATTTATCCATTAATTTGATTTGATTTTTTATGCATAATTTTTTCGAATTTATATATTCTGCTGTGATGAATAATTCCTAATTATGTCTGGACATATGAAACATTGTTCATGATTGTTTATCCGAGTTCTGAGCAGATTTTTTTTTTTTCTCAAATCATTTATCTATCTTTAAAAGTCATTAGTTTTTGCGATTATTATAATTTTGGTTTTGACATTCTCAGATTTTTTTTTTCAATTTATACAACTTGAATTTTATTTTGTATGACTACTGATCGGACTTTTGAATGACGATCAACAAATCAGACTACAATTATCTGATCGATTGCTGCTTCATAATTACGTTTTCACATTTTTAAACAATTTAAATTGCTGTTTTAACCATTAAAATTCACAAAGTCGCCCTCCTAAAACTTCTCCATAATTTGTCAAAGTTTAAATTTAAGTTGTATTTCACATGTGGTTCGCTCTGTTTGCATCTTGTAATTAATTGAATACGAGTTTGAGATCATTTCCAAAGATTTAGAATGACATGCATCTGTATGTTTTGTTCTAATAAGTTGGAATATGAATTTTTGCAAATTAAGAAGTTAGATTAAAAAACTCCTATGGGAGCACTCTTATACCGTTAAATTTCGATACTTTTAAACCTTGATAAAGTAATAACCTTGAGATCGAAAAAAAATATTCATTTAATGAGGTTATTATTTTATCGAACATTATTTTAGGACGGGGATCGGAAGAAATTATTATCTTAGCGAGATTATTATTTTATCGAATATTACTTTATCGAGGTTTAACTGTAACGAGGTTATTACTTTATCGAATATTATTTTAGTATATTAACTCATATCGAGACCAGAAGAAATTATTTTCTTAGCGAATTATTACTTTATCGAGGTTTAACTGTAGTTTTATTAATTCGAAACCCTCTTACCAGACTACATTGAATTGGAATCACCGAATCGTGATTTCGATAAGGTATACAATTTATTTTTTGAATGCTTCACGAAATTTCATCAAATTAGCGACCGTTAAGAGAGTTTGGACGATGCAATTTATTATTCTTTTACAAAAACATTATTACCACAAAATGGGAATTCATTTAAAGATTAAATTTATACCCTTGGCGCCATCGTAAACACAGCTGCAGTATTATTTACAAACCTATAGGCTAAAACTATCTATAAACCTTCAACTCGTCCCACATTCCGCCCCACCAAATTTCCTGAGTGGGAGGAGGAATCGTCTGTGCATGAGGGCACGCGTCTGCTTCCACAGCCTCCTCCCGTTGGCCTCATCACTCGCCACAGCCGAGCAGTGGCTCTCGTTGCAGTCTGCAAAGTACTTCCCACTTATGCCCCTCACTCCCCCACTCAATGCAACATAACATGTGGTGGCTGCTCCCTGCCATTGTCCTAAATTGTCAATTTCTTCCCCCACTCCTTAGATTCCACTTGCCATGATTGCATTATTGAAGTTTTTGGTTGGACTAATTTGAGGAAAACAAGAATGTAAGAACAAACCTGTGATGTTGACTTGAGCAGCTTTGATGCCACAAAATACAGAGAATCTGAGGTAAAAGATTCCATTTTGTGAGAAAGATTCCATTTTGTGAGATTACATGCAAAAAGATGGAGTATTTGCATGCCTGTGATAAAGCCTCTGTAGTCTCTTGTAATACCAGTCTTGATAATCCCAGGATGGACAGCATTGATAGTCACATTTGCTTTCTCTGCCTGAAAATCCCAACAAAAAAGCATCATCAAAAACATTATTTCAACTTTTTTGCCATTTTTTTTACTTTCTTGGTGAGATTTGTACCTTGAGCTGTCTTGATAGTTCCTTGGCATGTAAAATGTTGGCTAGTTTGGATTGAGCATAAGCTTTAGTGCCGTTGTAGCTGCACGGAATGAGAATGTCCAGATTAATATGAAATTTTTACGAACTTGTAGATGCTACACGTAATGACATGCACATGAAAAAAAAAAAAAAAAAAAATATAATTGTATAGTGGGATTTTTACCTTTTGGGATTGAGAAATTTACTGAAGCAAAAGTGTTTGCTATCCACCCAATTGTGAATGACTGAGGAGACATTTACTATTCTCCCCTCAATGCCAGATTGTGATGCTGTCTCCACCATTTTCCCCAGTAACATTTCTGTCAGTAGAAAGTGACCTTCCAAATTCCAAAAATATAAAACAAAAATCAGTTTTTAATTTTGCATGTTTCTTGATTAAACTAATCAAAAATATATATTCCCTCCGTCCAATCAATCTTGCAACTTTGGGTTTCAGTACGGATTTAAAGATAGTAGGTGTAAAGTAAAAATAGTGGGTGAAAATGTATAAAATAGTGGTGTAAAGTTAAAAAATAGTGGGGTCCACTTATTTAAGTGAATGTGCTAGACTCATTTTCTTTCTATTTTAGATAATGTTGTAAGATTGGTGGGACAGCCCGAAAAAGAAATGTTGCAAGATAGGTAGGACGGGGGAGTATAAAAGAGAGAGGAGGATAAGAGAGATTATTACCTAAATAGTTTGTGGCAAAAGTCAGCTCAATTTTGTCCTCAGAAAACTCCAGCTTTTGTGAGTATTTGCCAGCATTATTTCTGCAAGAAAAGAAACATTGTTGGATTTGATATAATTTGTCATCAATTCCATGCACTACAAAACTTCAACTAAGAAAAGACAACATCAAAGGAATAGAGACGTCAAAACATACATGAGGATGTGGAGAGGCAAGCCTAAAGATAAGAATTGAGAGCAGAATGTCTGGATTGAAGCAAAAGAGCTCAAGTCTATCTCCAATATGATTATCTCAGCCTCTGGGCTCTCTTTTCTTATGCTTTCCTTCACTCTTTCTGCCTTCCTCATATCCCTTGCTGGAATCACTACTCTTACTCCTCTCTTGGCCAGCACTCTTGCTGTCTCTGCACCGATACCCGACGTCGCGCCTAAATCATCATACAGTTCAGAATCCATCATTTGAATGCTTCCTAATAAGCTCAAGATGAAATGTTTTCTCATAATGTCCAAGAATTAGTAGCCTTATTACAAGACTATATGAAAAAAAAAAAAGCTTATTGGGCAGAGGAAAAATTTGATCTTGAATCATGGGATTTAAACATACTTGAATTTACAGTAAAGGGTTGTTGGTAAAAATCAAGAATTCACAAGAATAATTTTTGAAACATAACTTTCTTGAAAACATGGTTCTTGGTAAGAACTTATCTTACATTTCCACATCCCTTTTTTTTTTGTATTCTATTGTGAATGAAAAACAAAACTAATAACTTAATGAATCTTGTTTCAAACACATGCACTTATACAACAGAGAGAGAGAGAGAGAGAGAGAGAGAGAGAGAGAGAGAGAGAGGGACAGACCAGTGACAATTGCAGTGAGATGAGAAGCAGGCATTGAACAGAAGCAATCCTCAGCAACTTGTTCAGCAGTTGTTCTAGAACCATAGCCACTTGGGCCAGCAATTCCCACCAAATACTTCAATGTAGACTTCATTTCTGGACTCAAATCTTGTACCTTACACTGCAAGACTCTAACAAGTGTGGAAATCCAACTATATATAAGAGACATCAACTTTGAGCATTCCCATGCACTATTCTCTCAAACAGACAACACCAAACGTGTGACATACGTTTGAGGGAAACAAAACACTCACACACCATATAAAAATCACAACTTTATTTGAATTTTGATGGCATCCACATATATGCTTGGAGGGAGGAAAATGAAATATATTTGTAGATTGGAGTAAAGTTAGGTGGTCCATTGACTAGGTTGATGATCTTTGGAGCATGTAATGGTGAAAGTCTACTGTTGAGGCCAGTTTTTTCTTACTCATCATAATTGTTGTCTCCCTTTAATTTGTGCCTTTCTTCTTTTGGTGGGATGTTGGGATTATTGTTTGAGGGCACATTTTACTGTTCCAGATGATGTTTTGTTTCCACCTTAATGCTGCTTCATGAGGTTTAATAATTCACAATATACATGGAGAATGATGGTTGATTTTAAATCTTTTCTATCACCACTATCATAAATCATGCAAAATAGTGATTTAGATACGGAAAATAATGGTTCCGTCGTTAATCGGTCGGTAAACAGTGATAGAATATAAATTTGTTAACCGTACATTACCAACGAGTGATTTACGGGTAGAATTATTTCGTCCGTAAATTAACTTACCGACAGAATAATTTTGTTATTTTGTTATTGAAAATACCTTTTAAGAGATCAAACCTTCAAGGTTTGTTGTCTTTATTGCCAACTCTTGGCAACTATTCTTCTTTGTTTTCTTTAGTGCAATAAATGATCATCAAGTTTTTCTCTCTTGTTTTCTTGACATCTTCATTAGACTTATGCTATGTATTTATGCTATACACTTATACTTTTAAACTTGGCTTCAAAGCAAGCTAAGTATGAAGAGGGAAAAATGGGAAATAAATATGGTCTCCCATTACTAATTTTTATAAGTTATTTTATCATTTTTATCTTTCCACTTTCACTCAAGTGGTTGATGAAAATGTCTCTAAATTGACTAGAAACGTTATGATAAAAGGGAAGAGAGTGGGTTAGACAATTACTCCTCACACGTGTTCTTCAATAACCCATAATTGTAATTGGCCTTCAAGTCAAATATAAACCCATGGTGAAAATTAGGCCATACAAAACTTTTATGCTCACTCGTGAATTCTTCTCTTTTTGGAGTCAATGAAACATAATAGCGAAAATGACAAAATTACAGCATCTTTTTTAAAGCTTATTCCACACGCATTGCCCTCCCGATCCCCCGGCCGACGGAACTTCAACTAAATAGGGTATAAGATTCGTATTGCTTATAGAAAATTTTAGTCAAAAATATAGTTAACTATTTGTTTGTAGTGCAGTTGGTTAATGACTTTATTTTTTTTAAGAGAGGTCTTATATTCGAAATCCAATGCACTCATTTGATTTCTATTTTTAGACTTTTGAATTATTTCTTTTCTAATTTTCTTTAGTTTTATTACAAATATAATTAATTCAATATATATGCATAACTCTCTCACATGTATAAATATTTTTCTCTCTTTTTTCTACTAGTTATATAAGAATCTTTCTCAGCGTAACAAATGCCAGAAATAATATATATTATATCTTTCATATCGTGTTTGTGTTCGAACTATTTAAAACTATATTTAGCAACTCTCGATTTTTTCTCTGTCTTCGGTCACCGTTGTTCCTCTATTTCGACCCCCCAACTTCATAGCTCTCGTTCCGCCACTGTCCACACATATTCTCAAAATTTATAGTATTAGATTATTTATTTCAAATTGTGTATATTGGAGTATTATATATAAATGAACACACTGAAATAGTAATAAGCAAGATTTAACGTATGTAATAGTAGTAATCTAATTTAATGAGATAAAAGTAGTGATAATGTGGAAACAGCCAATAGATTGTAGTCTTGTAGTGGACGAACTACTTTTGTTGCGTGCGTGCAAGGAGAAAAGTGGAAAATGGAAAAGAAAAAGAAAAAAAGAAGCCCATAAATACATTCGAGATTTCAAACAAATTCTTGGAAACTTTAGGAAAAATTAATGATGTCGAATGTTGGATGTAAGAAAGAACATTGAAGTTGACTGCTCAACGATGGGTAATGCAAATTGGTCCCATTAGTTCCCCATTTACTACACATCTTTCATCAACATGTGTCTACATTTACATCTCATCTTCTTGCTTTTTCTCCTTTCATTTCTATCAATTTTTATTCGCATGCTCGGTTTATTTGTATATATATATCGAGTGTGATTTTGTTCTTCGGCTCGTAAATGGTATTAACGATAAATGTACACGTAATATGTATTGATCATGCATTTGAGTTTTTTCATATGCACAAGTTTGATTTGATTATTCAATTATATTGCAGTATTTGAAATAACTTTTATAAGCAACTTTTATCTACTTATGCTTAAAGTTGGTTAAAATTTCATTAAAAATAGTAAACACTCTTATAAGCACCTTTTCAGTTTTTATTTGGCTTCTGCTTTTAAAAAGCAACCAGTGATCAGCTTATGAATTTTTGCTTGTTCTGACTTATTTTAAACTCTAAAAAAATTAAAAATTTACATTTTAAAGATTAAAAAAGTGCTTATGCAATAGAAAAAACTAATAGCTTATTTAAGTGGTTCCAAACACTATATATGTGTGCAAAATTGGTTGGGACTTCGGAGTCATTTTTTACGGTTGAAAAACGGATTTTTTTATTTTTACTGTGGTTGACTTTTAAGTTTCAATTATAATCCACCAAAAATGGGGACAAATCCCATCAATTACTCAATTAGATGCGAAATGACACAAGATTATGCCTTAAATTAGTCATAAACCATCACAATCACTAATTAATCAATCAAACTAATTGTCCTTCCACTTTATCCACAACTTGCTTAAAAGTTTTTTAAAAAAATTAATATTTATGTTATTTTTTAATCTCAATTTAAGTTCTTGAATTTAAATGTTGAGAATAGTAAATTATAGAAGCTCCCATGACCCAATTATTCTAAAAAGTAAAATTAATTAACAAATCAACAATCTCTATCTAGATTAGACAAATATTAGAGTCATTTTAAACTTTTATATGGAATATAGCTATATATGTGGGCGTAGATCTAAAATTTAGAATTGGAGTATACAATTTTTCGATAGTGATAACCTGTAATTTCAATGGAGCAATTGGATTTTTCTATCCTAGACCAAGTCCACAACTTAAGTTGTGGATCTTGTGTTTTAAAATCATGTCACATAGGATATTTTGAAAATAAAAAAATACAAGAAAACACAATCAAAGAATTATTTAATTGAAGTTAAATCCTTGACCACAAGGTCTTGTAGACTTGGTCTAGAGTAGAAATTTCCCAATTTTAGGAAGGTGAAACACTAAATTTTTAAAAAGTAATAAAAAAGAAAAACAGAATAATTACACAATTTAGAGAATTATAATCTCACACACCCTTAGATCCATCCATATTCATTGAGCATAACTTGAATTTCATCTAATGACATTTATAGAAGAAAATGAATTTGGATGATTGATGGTACCTAATGGACAAAGCAAGTGCTACCCATAATATCACTTAGCAAAAGTGATTGCATTTTATCATGCAAGGTTAGGACCAATAAATCTAATTATTACCAAATCTTTAGTTAAGTTAGCAAATTAATTGATACTTATGTTGCTAGTAAATATAGATGGGCATGATTAGAAGGTAGCTTATGACTTTTGATTAATATAAATACACTATTTCCAACCTGAATTGATGCAAAGTTGAGAACAAATTAGCATCTAATCCCCCGACAATATATAGCATTCTTTCCACCAATCATTCTCTCCTACCCATTCTTGCCTTCAAATTCAATATTTAAATTATTCATTTTCCTAATTTTCTTTTTTGAAATAAGTATGAGTAATTCATATACACACATGTATCATGTATGTGGTCACTAGAGGACCAAAATCTTAATGCTCATACTATGAAAACTTGTCACCCACAATAATAATAATCATGTCAATGAGTGGTAGCCTCACGTGCTATGTGTCATCAATGGGGCGACATGTTAACACACACACACATCCACTTATGTGTACGTTTTGTTTATACATATAAAAGGTAGGGTGGAATGCCAACACCGGTCAGTGACGGGACTAGAATTTTTTAATCGGAGGGTCGAAATAGACATAATAAAGAAATTATGTCGATTGGAGGGTTGAATGAAGTGAAAAAAAAGGCGTGACAAATAATTTAAACCCCTACAAAGAAGAAATTCCGGCAGTCGGGGGGTCGGCCGACCCTCCCGACCCCCCTTAATTCCGTCCCTAACACCAGTTAATTATTGAATCGATCCGATCTGATAGTACCCGTTGTAAGAACATTTAATGTTAAAAGTCAATGAATTTTGTCATCAACCCTTATGTGAATTTTGTTAAAGCATGTGCAAATTCGTATATGAATACATCAATGTCGGTTCGACTCAAACTCTCTTATTGAATTACTTACACAATTAGCATTCTTAATATTATGACTTGAAGAGCACCCGAACCTCCATGTCCACCCTTTTTAGCACGATATTATATTCATATAATTTTGTCTTATTTTTCAATTGTGGGTGTAATTAAAGCAATAGAGCCAATCGAGGTATATTTACTAGAAAGTCTCAAATACACTATTTGTCGGTCCATAGATGTGACTTGAATTCATATAAAGGGAAACATATTAAGTTTAGATTAGGCTTTTGTACATATATACAATTATTTAAAATATAACCTTTTATGATTAAAATAAAGAGAGGAGCTGAAATGTTGGACCAATGAATTCAACTATGATAATTATCCCATCTTTAAATATGAGCAACAAAGTTTGAAAAGTATCCCTATTTCTTGCATTTGAGTACTAGTTTTGTTTAGGGCATGTAGAAAAGGTTTCTTGTCTTTATCTTCAACAGCATCTCACCAAACAAAAAAGTGCCAGTTTTTTAATATCCAAGAATTTGAGTGCCCCAAAGAAAAAAGATTGCCACAGGAAAGTAGATGCTATGAAGATTTATATTTGTAGTTAGGGTAGCTAAAAAGAGGGCATACCACCATCTTTGCCAACATTTTCATCACATTCAGTCTAGAGTATTGATTCATGCAAACTGTCAGACTCGGGGTCGCGTGGAGTCATCGCTAACCGTATATAATACCTTATATACTCTCCGTCCCGCCTGACTTATCTTGTATTTCTTTCTGAACCGTATCACCTGACTTGTTTTATATTTTAAAAAATAAAATAATTATTATACAAATTCCCTTTATTTTTGTGGTGCCTAACTTTTTACACATAATCACTCACTCATCTACACACTAAAATATCCATGTCAAGACCAAACAGGACAAGTCGGCTGGAATAGAGGGAATAATATTTATCTTTTAAAAATTATTAATCTGTAGTCCTGAAATTGCAGATTTCGCCGTAAAATGCATACATTAGTGTGTTACAATTTTTTTTTAAAACTTATTTATCATAATGACGGCTTGTTAACTTAATCATCATAATGAAAAATAATAATGTTGGGAAAATTCCTTAAACTAAGGCTCTTTGTAAAAGTAAAGTATAACCAAACTGAAAAAATCGCAAAGGATTAATACAATGGTTAATCGTAACTTGGAAGAAAAAAAAATCAAGATGACTGGATGACCTAAAATGCTTTTAAAAAAATAAAAAATCATAAAATTATGTGGGTAGTATTTTACGTGAAGAATCTGAAAATTAATGGGAGAACTTTTAATATACCCACTTACAATAACTACATAAGTTCTTTTTAAAAGCTATATTTCATACTCAATTCATAATTGATTCAATTTTTTATGTATTGTGGGACCTTGATTTTGATACATGTTTAACTTATTTATATAAAATAGGACTAACGCAGTCTTTGTGAAACACAATCGCCACGACGCTTTTATAATCGCTAGACGAAAAATCAAAAGTGAAATATTTATTAGACAACAAGAATTTAGCGAGTATCGCCTATATCGCCTACATTGTTGGGTTGTACATTCGCGATATCACTAGACGATAAGAATGTGCAAGTATAATATACGATTATATTAGACGAATATAAATTCGCCATATCACTAGATGACAAGAATTAAACGAGTTATATTAGACGAAAAAAACAACAACTAGATAATAATAATATCATAACAAAATATATTAAAAAAACATTAAAAAAAAACATTAGGCCTAGTCTTGTTGTCTAATCCTCCCCCTCCCCCTAACACACATACGACTTGCATGGTTCTCTAACCCTCGAAGACGGCTTTCCCTTTTAGATCCCGAGCAACGTTTGTGAAAGACTGACCCATACGTCCTAGCTTCAGCAACCACTGCAGGCCGAGAATGACATTCACTCCTTCTAGGGGAAGTGGGAGAAGGTCCTCCACGATCATTTTGCCCCCGATCTCCATTGAAATCTGCTCACAAAGGCCTTGACCATCTACGTACTCGTCGTTGCTCATGTGAATACAGTACGGGGCTGTCTTCTGAGTGGGAAGGCCTAGTCTTGCCAATTGCCACCAAGTTCGCCGAAATGAAAAGATCGGTTGATGGATGATTCAACTAGAACCAAGACCGAGCTTCCTGTAAGTTTTTTAGTTATTTTTAAGGAAATAGGATCACAAATACCCATAAGAGGTTGTTGCATGGTGTTTGTCGTGAGAGGCTGTTGCATGGTGTTTGTCGTGAGAAGTTGCTGCATGGGTGCCGTGAGAGGGTGTTACATAGGTGTCGTGAGAGGCTGCTTCATGGCTATCACATGATCAACTCGGTCTGCCAAGGCTCGCACCCCTTGCTTCACGGACAAGAGCTCATCATACATGAGACCAACAATAGTGTCAAGATCTTGAATACGGTTGAAAGACATCTTGTGGTGTGTGGTGGAGTGTGGTGGTGTGTGTGTGATCAAAAGTGAATAAGGGAGGGGGGATTTAATGTGGGAAGAAAGTGGAGGTGTGTTTAATGCATGTTAAACAAATCTAGCTAAAATCTCATGATCGAAATGAACAAATTTGGAGCAGCAAATCTCATGATTGAAAATCTTACTAATTCTTCAACATTAAAAAGGATTTGATGTGATGAGGAGAATTGTTTCAATTCCCACCAATTTATACTTAATGCATTAAACATTAGCGCGATCATGAAAAAAAAAATCCAATCGCCTATATCGCATGTCGTCCATATCACCTATATCGCCTAACGGCCCATATCGTCTACATCGCCTATCGCCTAGTCGCCTAAACCCCCAAGTCGCTTAATGGCCCATATTGCCTACATCGCCTATCGCCTAGTCTCCTAAACCCTCAAGTCGCCTAATGTCCTATATCGCCTAGTATCCTAAACCACCAAGTCGACTAATGGCCCATATCGCCTATCGCGTAGTCACCTAAACCCCTCAAGTCGTCTAGTCGCCTAAACCCCCAAGTTGCCTAGTCGCTTAAACCCCCAAGTTGCCTAGTCGCCTAGACAGCTAATATCTTAAACCCTTATAGTCGCTTAGTTATGAACCCTCTCAACCCTCAATCCCATATCTTACATCCTATCTAGCCCTTAAGCCTTTAAACATACTTAATGATTAAACCTTTTTATTAAAATAGTATGCAATCGAAGGATAAAACAAATCATAGTGTGTAATCGAAGGATTGTTTCAGGTTTCGGTGAATATCTTGTACTATTAATTGATTTCTGTTAAAATTGGTTGACGTATAGAATAACAATTCGTCACCACCATACTCAGATATGTTCCACTGACCGCTATGTCGAAGAATGATACACTAACACCTCATCTAATAAATATACAACAATCGTCTAGTCATGAACAATCAAGATTTAAAAAAATTAAAACACATATTTAAAACGGTATTTTAACCGCTTAAAGAAAAAATTATTCAGATAAATAAATTTAGATACAATAGGAGATCTATGTATTCTCTCTGTCGTAAAAATTGGAAAATTTTGGAAGTGCTCTTGAATAGTTTCGTCGGAATTTTCGTCTTAAATAAGAGTAATATATAAACTTATATTTTACAAAACTTATTCATACATTTAATTTAGTATTGAGTGGTGGGTGAAGTTATTTATTGGGTTGGCAGTGACAAACTTGACGGACAAGACTAGCTATGCGCCTATGCAACTCAATTTATTTTTGATAGTCGTTCAGGGTCTACCTCCCAAATATTCAAATATTTTTTATTTAAAGATGCAGTGACCCACATGTATTTTCTTTTAATAAATTAAAGAAACTGGGTACAAAATTCATACTTTTAAATTGACGGGTATAAAACTTATATAGCTATCAAAAGTTATTTTTATATATATTTACCCAAAATTAATTGTATGGGCCCATTAGTTAGAAGGTCCATGAGCAAACATAATTACGGTGTAGGGCCAATCCAAATTGTGCACGATCAGACTCATTGGCCTAGCCCGTTATTCTATTTAATTCCAAAATCTTATTCCTATTAAAATGCTAGTGTACATTATGTTATTTTTTGTAATAATATTTCAAAGTGCCCAAAATCCTTAAAATAAATCAATAATAGCCAAACTATTAAATTTGACTCACAAAATAGGTAAATTGATGAAAATAAACTATTTTTCTGTCTATCACCATAAAAAGCTAAAAAAGTAATTGACATATTGTAGACATTCATAAACACTATATATACAAGCATTTCAAAAATTCAAGCATGAATTATTTAGTCAAAAAGCTCATGGACACTCGTAATTACGGCATCTACATTAAACCAAATTTCAAAGATCACGTCTTGTCTTGTTTATCTCATAAGTTGTAATTTATAGGCACTCATAAGCATATTGTGTTTGTGAACATAACTATAGTGGACGACTACTTTATATTTGGTTTAAGGATTTTGGCTATTAAACCAAATGCCTCTTTTGTAACAAAGTGTATTAAAAAAGGTATAAGACGTAAAAATGCCCGTAAACTTTATTATGAAAAGCAAACACACCCTTAATGTTTGTTGTGGTGCAAAAATGTAGAATTCTCATTTGAATATGATACATATATCCTTTAATTAGAAATCACAAATGACAAATAAAAGACTTTCTCCATCCGATACAACTTTCCTTTACTAAAATGTTTATATATCATTATATTTTATTGAATTTCTGCAGAAAATATAGTACTCATTCCGTCTTGCAATTACTGTTTATTTCTTCGGGCAGATTAAGAAATGAGTATAATGTCATAAACAATCACTTGTAGAATTGTAAATGCAATAATAGTCACTTCAATTCTCTAATTGCAAAACTAGCCACAGGGTCGAAAATACCCCTAATTAATGACCTTTTTTTTGTTTTTAATATTAGGTAATAATTTTAGTTTTATGCTAATAATGTATAATAAAAAGAATAAATATGGTAAATGATTAGATATTGTATATATAATTAGTTAATGTACAATATATAATTTATTTATAATGATTTAAGGATAAACATTAGTAAATGATTACATGATGTATATAATATTAGTAGTTAGACATGTTTTTTAGGGGTGAAAATGTACTTTTGACTATTATTGCATTTATGGTAAAACTTGACTATTTTTGCATTTAGTTGTTGTGGTTTGACTATTCTTGCACTTTCCCCTAAAGAAATTTTGCTTAAATGTATATTTTATAAGTTTTAATTGTATTTTAGCGTTATTTATTTTTAGGAATTATAAAAATATTTAGAGAACAAAATAGTTCAATAAATTAAATAAGCGGTAAATTTTAGTTCAAAGTTGATGTAATAACAACTTAAACATGTTCTCTATCTTAATTATATTTAATATAGAATTTATATTGAAAACTGAATATTCTAAATACTCAAACTGATACTAAAAGCTATAAACTGCAGTTTCCAAATATCTTATAAAAATATAAATCTATTTCCACTCTCTCTTATTCTTTCGTTTATAAACACTAGTTTTATAGACTAAATTTTAATCAAGTATTCGTGAAATTTTTTACCGGGACAAACTATTTTAGGACACAGTAATTGGATTGGCGTCGCTCCCCACGGTTTAAAATTCTGCGCCTCTCCAGTTGAGCAAACTAGGTTTTCAAATTTCAGTCCCCCATTCTGCATTCGAATTCAATGGCGTTGCGCGACCATCTCGAAGACGTAATCTTCTAATTCTTACCGCTTTCTTTGGTTGCGATCTTTTGATTGTTTGTTTTACCCAAAGGAGAACGTGTGCTTATTTTCTTGGTGTAATTCTTGGAAAAATAGGAGGATGAATTCGGTGGCGATTTTTCGGGAGGAAACGCTGCAAGGCGTTCAGGTACTTCGAACTAACTGGTTTAATTGAGTTGAATAGTGTCAGTAATTGGACTTGAGTTATGTAATTGCTTTTTCTTGAGAATTTGTTTCTGTTTGTTAGGCACTAAGAGAGGCTTTGGCGATCTCGACGATGACGAAGACGATATTTTTGGGTCAAAAAAGGTCTATTTTGCTATTTTTGCATTTCGATATTTGTAATTCTGTTCTTATTGGTTACTGCGTTCTCTCTCTCTCTTTTTTCAGCATTGAAAATATCTTTCTCGAGCAGATTCTTTTCTTGAGTGTGATATCTAAGGAGTAGGATAAAATTTATTTGTTTTTCATCTATGTTATAGCTAGTTAGATAGGCTACATTTGGATATGGTGAATGCTTTCTGAACATAGACCGCCTGCTTGTGAAGTGGCATTCTTCTTCTGCCACCGTGATCTTTCAATGTCATTTTTTGTTGTATGTCATTTGGAGAAATCTAATTCAGCCGACTTCATAGTCTCATCTACTTTCATTATTCTTCATAGCTAGCTTGTTGCTTTTTCATACATTTTCCCATAGGAGATGCACTTTGAGACTTTCATGTTTTTTCCCATAAATTCATCACGAACAAAGTGAAGTAGAGTATAATGTATTGGTGAATATTTAATTCGTTTGAGTTGGTTGGTTTTAAGATGTGGTGCGTATGACCAATTTAACTCAGTTTATTTCTGTTTACACTTAAGGGTAATGCCAAAGTGGAGGAAACTGCACCTGGAGTAGCAACTGGGATGATCTTGTCTCTTCGTGAGAGGTATTGCAACTTATTAGATAGGGATCATTCTTTTTACTCTCCAAACTAATATGGAACTACTGTTTATTTAACAGTAAAATACATAGAAAAACATAAGATACCAATTTTTATTTATGATACCTAATGCTAAATCAGTATGTTCCTGGCTTTTCTTTGTAGTCTAAAGAACTGTCAAGATGAACTGTCAAGATGCCAGGTATATATGTAGGAGATAGCCTAGAGAGTTTGCAAGGATAATTGTTTACACTTCTTTGTTCATGATTTGCTTTAATAATTTTCATCAATGGGGATATTTTTTAACTGGCAAAACTTTTTATGATATTGGTTTTGTGACCTTAGACAAAACTTGAAGATGCGAAGTCTGAAATTCAGCAGTGGCGTTCATCTTTTCAGAATGAGTCTTTCATACGCCAAGGCACAACTCCAGGTCTGTTTCTAGAATGTATGTACTGGTCTTTATATATTTATTGTGCTTTAATGTGATCGTTTTGAGTTCAATTGTTATTCTTTTCTCACTCAGAACCAAGATTGGTGGTCAGCTATCTCCAGAGTTTGAGGTCCTCTGATGAGTCTCTGAAAGAGCAAGTATGTTCTTTATATGATATGAAGACTTAGTTGCGTGTTTGTGCTTAATTATATACTCAATTCTTCTTTATGGTTTTCTTATAAGCTTGAGAGAGCAAAGAGAAAAGAAGCTGCATTCATTGTGACATTTGCAAAAAGGGAACAAGAGATAGCTGAATTGAAGGTTAGAAAAAGTTGCTATGCATGCGTAATTAGCTTCATTAGACATGCATCTGTTTTATTATGTTTGTCCATGCATTTATCTGAGATTCATGCTTATTTTATGTGAGCTGTTTTTAGGTTCCATTGAAATGACGTTAAACTTGATGATGATTCCATCACATTCATCTAAGCTCTTCATGCTATGACCTTTTATACTACAATTATGTATTACAAAATTAGATAATGCTATAGCATTTTTGTGCATTACATTTAGTCTAGGTTGCACGGACACGGACACGGGACACGGTACGACACGGACACGGGACACGGCATTTTTTGAAAAATTTAAGACACGACACGGGCGCTGATATAAAAAATATTAAATTATTAATATATATATATATATATATATATATATATATATATATATATATATATTAAAATGATCAAGTCAAGTTTTTGTTTTTCAATATCAAACTCATTGTTCAAATGATCAACTCAAAGGACATAGTCATAATTCATAAGTCATAATCATAGCATAAAAATGTAAAATACTAAGATAAGTAGATAATGTAAATACATTAGTCGTAAAAGTCATAAAGTCTCAAAAGTCATAATAAACAAAATGACTAGTCCAATCTTTCAAGCTCTATGAGTCGGTGTAGGGAATTTCATCCAACAAATTCTTTTCAAGTTCCGGCTCATCAAGGGTGAGATTTGCAATCTCAAAAATCCCAACATCATCATTTAATTCAAAAGCATCTCCGGCCACATCCCACAATTTGGTTGCACCTTTCATATGTAGTGGATTTCTTCTTGATAAGAGACGAATATTACTATGTATAAAAACTAAATCTTCAGCATGTTGTGGTGCGAGCAGATTCCTTTTTGCAGAGTGTATGAAAGAGAATGTGCTCCAATTTCTTTCAGAACATGAAGATGAAGACACATGTCCAAGTAGCCTTACCGCAATTTTTTTAATGTTAGGGGCTGCATAACCATGTAGTGTCGACCAATGCATTGGATTCATCGTCAATCTATATCGCAAAGAATCCCCATCTCCAAAGTCTTCATAACACCCAAAATTTTTTGCAAGTTCCTCATTGACTGCTCTCCTTGCATCTTCATTAGGAACTAAACGCCTCATACATATCTTCATCATCCTTGCTATTTCCAAGTCAAGTTGTGGTGGAATGATGTTTGGATGTCTAGCTTGATACTCCTTTGATGAACACCTATTGAAAAGTGAAACAAATATTGAAGCAATAGTTAGAAATATTGGATTTAAATTATAAATTATTAATTTAACTTCTACCTTGGATTTAAAGAATATGCTAAGCAATGTAGTGGAGTATTACTTTTGCTCCATCGATCCTCCAAAATTATGCGCACAACATTCTAGAAGCTTGAGTCCTCACTTTCATTTTTCTGTTCATGTTTATAGATTGATGCTCTTACTTGAGATATCATGGAATCCCACATCTCATAAACCAAATGAAGACAAGCTTTGTCTGTGTCGCATTCTCTAAGCATCCTATATATAGGATCAGTGAAATCAAGGATGTAGTCAATAGAATCCCACCATGAATCATCTACTCCCTCCGTCCCACAATTCTTGTCCCTTTTCTTTTGGGCACAGGAATTTAGGAGAGTAGTTGGTTGTGAGTGAGATGGTGAGGCCCTTGAATAAAGTGTGTGTAATAATTTGCTATTTTAGGTAAAGGGACAAGAATTGTGGGACGTCCCGAAAAGGAATAAGGGACAAGAATTATGGGACGGAGGGAGTAATATTTTTTCTTTCACCAATCTTGCTTTGTTATAATCATCATCTCGATAACAAGACCACCGCTCACTAACAACCATCGCCAGTAATTCTTGTTTTATTAGTTTGAATCTTTTCAACATAATTATCATAGAGGCAAATCGTGTCTCAGCAACAGCAATCAACTTCAGCTTAGAGAACTCATTGAACATAGCAAGCCTCATTGAATGATTTGAGATAAAATTCTTAATCTTCAATGCTGATGAGACAATTTCACTGATCCAATGACATTCACCATATGTAGTCTCATTAGTCTCTGTATTCTTTGCAGCACAAATACTCTTTAAAGCTAGATTAAGAGTATGGACCACACATGGTGTCCAAAAGATTTCCGAATAAGCTTGCTCAACCAACATACCAGCAGCTTTGCATACAGGAGCATTGTCAGTGATTACTTGAACCACATTGGTAACTCCAACCTCCACAATCACCTCCTTGATCAACCGAGCAATGAAAAATTTATCTTTGTACTCCCCCTCGCAATTTACGGCTCGAATGAACATAGTTCTGCCCTCATTCACCGCCATGAAGTTGATCAATGGTCTTCTTTGTGGATCAGTCCAACCATCACATACTAAAGTCACACCTGTGTTTTTCCATGTGCTTTTAGTAGGATCAAGAGAATGCTCAATGCTTGTTTTCTCCCTCGTCATCATTGTGGTTCTTAGAGCATTATAGCCTGGAGGGGTATAACTAGGAATGTTACTGTTCGTAGCGAGCTGAAAAGCCCTAACATAATGGGGGTTTCGAGCAAGGTTGAAAGGAAGGCCTGCTGAATAGAACATCTTTGCTATCTCAATGTCCAACTCCTCTCTAGCTTGAATATTAAAGGCATTCTCTATTGGACTATCACCAGCCACCTTTCTCTTTTTAGGTACATATCTCTCTTGTCTTATTGAATCAAATGCATCGATAAAATGAGAATAAGAAGATGACTGGCTAGAAGAAGTGTAGGCATGCGACAAAGGAGCCATTCTTGATTGACTTCTCTCCTTTCTTCCCAAAACTTCATCTTCTAAATTTTTCATCTCCATGAATTGACTATCAGTTACCTTTGTACATGGTCTGATTCCATTTCCTTTAATCTTCAACAAGTGACATTTCACCCTTGAGTACGAGCCTTTAAATTGCATTTTGCACAAATTACATTTGAATGGTATATTTCCACCACCTTCACTAGTCTTAGGCAATTTGGTAACATACTTCCATAGCGGACAATTATCCTCAACCGGAGTAGATTCATTACCGTCACTTTGACTTGAACCACATGTATTCATCACTAGAATACAAATAGAAATTGCAAAAATAACATAAATACTAGACTACCAGTATACCACAAATTAACAAACAAATTATTGGCTTTCCATCAAAATTGTATAAGCAAAGATGATTCTTAGATTCTGCATACAAATTCAATAACAAACAAACTCATGGGGGCACAAATTAACAAATAGATTTTGAATCATAAAGCAATAGAGCAACCAAGACAAGAAGATTTTGAATCATAGAGCAACCAAGACAAGAAGATTTTGAATCATAGAGCAACCAAGACAAGAAGATTTTGAATCAGAGAGAAACAATCTCGAAACGAAATCAAGAAATAGAGCAGACCAGCGAACGTCATCAAGGAAGCGAGAAACGGAGAAAGACTTGATCATAAGATTAATAACATGAGCAAATCGTTGACAATCAACTGATCAAGATAGCGAGAACAGGGAACATGTAGGTCTGCTCTGCTTTGATCATACGAAGGAACGGAGAAATTTCACTTTTCTTGCTTCATTCTGCTGCCGTCCGCTGCGCTGGGTAGATTAGGAGATTAGGGATTTTGATTTGATTTCATAGAGGCATTTGGGGGTTGGGTAAGGACGTAAGTTATTGATATTTAATATATATTTATTTACTTATTTATTACTCCCTCCGTCCCGTTATTTGTGGCTCACTTTCCCGAAAGGGGTGTCCCATTATTTGTGCCCACTTTCCTAATTTAGTAAAAAATTACTCCTACTCTATAATCTTCTCTCTCCTACTTATATTACATTCTCTCTCCTACTTTATCATCTTTCTCTCATACTCTCTCATTATCTTACTCATCTTCTCTCTCATACTTTATCATCTACTCTCTCTCTCATACTTTATCATTTACTCTCTTAATTCCCGTGCCGAAACCAATTGAGCCACAAATAACGGGACGGAGGGAGTAGTTATTAGTTATTATCTATTTTAAAAATTAGAAAATGTTAAATATAAATATTAAATTAGAAACATTCTAATTTCCAACTACCCAGTCAACCGTGTCCATTAAATCAAAAAATGTGTCCCAGCGAGTCGGACACACAATTTTCCGTGTCCGAGAAGAGTCCGTTTTTTTTATATTTTATTTTATGGACTCGTTTTTGCCGTGTCGGGCGCGTGTCCGAGCGTGTCCGTGTCCGACACAGTACGACTGATTTTTTCGGAGTGTCCGTGCAACATAGCATTTAGTTCCTTGTTTCAAGCCTTCATCTATCCATTACATTGATGTTGACGGCCACGATTCTTTCATCTGAAAACTTGAATCACATTAGCACAGGTAGACGTTGGGTTTACCTCTAGAGCCTTTCTTAAAGTTGTTTGAAATTATCTAGGAAAACGCAATTGCTAATCTTACTGAAAGTTTCAGTTATACCAAATTCAGATACTTCTTAATACACACACATTTTTACTCTGTACAGAGTTAAGTATTTATTGTCTTTTGTGTGTAATCCCTGCCTTTATTCTACTTCTAACTTTGGTACAGTCCACAGTTAGAGAATTGAGAGCTCAGCTGAAACCACCATCGATGCAGGTATGCTAGAGAATTCCGATTTCATCGCAAACTTTGTTTCATGATGTCCTGTGCCTGTCAAGTTTCCTTTGAATGACCAAAAGCTGGTTCTTAGTAATGTGCAATTGAAAAGCTTTCTGCTTCAGTGGTGAAATATGCCAAACTAGTTCTAGCTTGAGTTAAAAATCTGATAAGATGGACTAGAACTTTTGAAGTTGGAGTGGTAACACATCTCATTTCTTTCTATTCATTTTCATTTTCTTAAAACAATAAACCTGGCAGGCGAGGAGATTGCTGTTGGACCCAGCCATCCATGACGAGTTCACAAGATTAAAGGTGCTTCTTCTGAATTACCTACAACGTTAATTTGAATGGCTGTTACAGTTCTGAATTACATACTGCTTTTTCACTGATTTCAAACTATAGTTGCTCTGTGCTTTGTTCAATCTAGCATAGTCTGCAACTCCATCGGTATCATTAGACTAAGCAACAGTTCTGAAACACCACCTGGTTAATGAAAAGATCAACACTCATCAGTAATGTAGCTAGCCGTCATGTTAGCCTAAATGTCTTAATTTTACTTTCGTGTTTGCGTGAAGAAAAAAGTTACACGTACATTTTGTATCTATTATTGTTAAAGGAAGAGAGGATTACATAATTAATTGATGAAGAATGTTCTAGTTATCACTTCTGAACTTTAGAATGGCCATGGTTTTATGCGTATTATTTCTCGTGCAAGTTCTGGGATGCCTATTATTTCTCATATACGTATAAATCTCTCATCAAGTATAGACTCATGTAGACAAGTATGGATTAACATAGGGTTTTTTTTCTTTTCTTACCAACTACATTAATTTCAGAATCTGGTGGAAGAGAAGGATAAGAAAGTTAAAGAGTTGCAGGATAATATAGCTGCTGTCAGTTTCACCCCACAAAGTAAAATGGGGAAGATGTTAATGGCCAAATGTAGGACTCTGCAGGAAGAGAATGAGGAGATTGGTAATCAAGCTAATGAAGGAAAGGTATTGAGATTTTACTCTTTAGATGACTTGTCATCAACTTTATCTCATTTATGCACACAATTAGAAGCATTTCTGCAAACAAGAATGATTCCGAAAGTTTAATTCTTGTGGCATTTGTGTCCATTTACTCTACTCGTGAACATTATTAAACCGCCCCTGTAGAATGATCAGGACTTCACTATTCAAGTCTGGTTATTCATTTTATTTTTGTTCCTGGCAGATTCATGAGCTGGGAATGAAACTTGCTGTACAAAAATCTCAAAATGTCGAACTCAGAAGCCAACTTGAAGGTCTGCTTCTAAACTTGCCTTTTCTTTCCACGTCTTATAGTATTTTGGACCCCATTCTCCAACCATTGTATTGCTTTTGTTTTTCAGGATTCTGCAAGCAAATGGAGAAGGTGACATCCGATGTCGACAGATCAAACGAGTTGGTGGGTTTCTGTTCTATATTTCTAATTTCAGTTATACAAGAATAGCTAGTTATTCCTTGTCTTAATCATTGGCAGGCAGTACTTTCTCAATCTTGAGCAATAACCTAAATATGAACAATAATTGCAGGTGATTATCTTGCAAGAGAAACTAGAAGAGAAAGACGATGAGATTCGACGTTTGAGGTTTCAGCTGCAAGACAATAGCAAAGATGACAATGCCAATAGCAATGGCAACGACAATGGCAATGAAAATGACAATGTAGAGGAACAAACAGCATTTGCCGTTGATGATAATGTTACGGAAGAGAGCCTTGAAGATCAAACTGAGAACTAAAATTTTCTTAGAACTGCTGTAACCACTTGAATTTTAGAACCTCCTTTTTGGTTCTTTTTCATTTCATTTTGGTGAATGCCAGAAATGAAATTAAATTTAAATATGCCAGAAAAATGAAATATTTGGATTCCCTAACAAGGTGAGTATGCATTAATAGTTTCAACTTTCCAAGCTAATTGCTCATTTGAATTTCATCAACTGCACAAACAGTAAAAACTCCCTACGTTTGATTTGATCCTTACTTTCTTCTTGCATCCTCCCAACCTAAACCAGCAGTTCCTTTGTTTCCGGTTGCTCTAAGAGGTTCAGTAAGACCCTTCGTTGTTTGGCCGAGTGCCTCGCCCTATACATAAGCATACATAACATCATTACAATGGGAATTAACCCAACTTGTTTGGCAGTGTTTAGAGAATTACCTCTTTCCAACCCATGCCTTCAAGAAGTTTTCTGGCATAACTCCCTTCTCCGAACGATATGTTCAATGACTCTGCAGCTGCTACTTCCGGTGGTAAAGTAGGAGAAGATGGATCTGAATCAGAGCAGATAAGTGAATTCTTCTGCCCTGGACCCACACCAAACCCACCGTGCAGAGCTCGTCTCTCAGCAGCTCGATCACGATACATATGTTCCTAAATCGTATCCACAATATATGAAGATATTGTAGAGACTCAAGAAAGCTGAGAATGTTTTATTTCATTACCTTCTTAGGTGGGCCCTTCATTGATGGAAAAGATTTATACTTACAAACACCGGGACTCTCCAAGCTTCCGGATTCAGATTGTACATCATATTTTTGCAGCTTCTCTATGTGATTCTTGATGGATAATTGCGGAAAGCCCCAATCTTTGGTTGGGTTCGAAGCATCGTAAACGGGCAAGGACGCCAGATATTGCAAGCTAGGATTCCTTAGTTTGTATATCCGGCCTGTGAAAAGGAGGAGACAGATTTTAGCTAATAATCCTTCAAGAATAGGATTTTTACACATTCAGTCAGACTGGATTTCAGAATCACTCTAGTTGAAGTATATAACCTTATGCAATTTCATTGTACAACTTACCACTTCCTCTATGGCGCCGTTAAAAGTTACTTCAAGAAATAGTTAAAGGTATATTTCTTTGCCAAAATGATACTAATTAATACCAAATAGTCAATACATCTAATAAAAGGGCGAACAGAACAACAGGCAAACCTGATGTCACTCGTACCATATCAAGGTGCACTTCGCACACTGGAGCAGTTTTGAGTATGCTACCACCTGAAGGCACCGACGGATGAAGCTTGCTAGAGCGCTTCCTCAGTCTGCCAATGAGCCTGGCAACCTCTGTTTTTCCATCTTTTTTCGTCCCTCTAACCAAACCCCAATCCCATAAATCCACCATTTCCAAACCTGACGTCCACTCTTCAACTGGTTGACTTACTTGACCATATTGAGCGCGCCAATTCTCTTCTTCCTCAGATATACCTGACAGAAATTATTCCACCAATTCTCAATGCGAACAAAGATTTTGGTCGGAGCATTTACATGCTTCCATCTAATTTCATGAACATGAACAAATCATATATAGTGATTGAGAGGAGGCAAGGGCAGATGAGAAGATAAGCTGCATGGAGTTTCTTAGTATTCTGGCACAACGGTCAAATGCATATTAGGAGAAACCATAAATTTCAAGCAGCATATACCTTCAGCGCAAATTTTCTCACTGAAGTTTTTCCAAAAATCAGGATCATCAGGGACCCATTCGCCTTCTTCCAGTTCTTCAATATCATCATCTCCTGCACATTGATGGATTGTAGCATATAATTACCCCCATGCAGTAAACCTACTCCAATCACCTATCAAAAGATTCACCAACCATTTAGGATATCTGCCCCATTAGATTCACCAGCATCATGGGTTGCTTGACTGGGATAGCCGGATAAAAACATATCAATAAGAGTGTCTTCCAACCTGCAGATGAAGTGTGGATTAGGCATCTATGGAGCTCAACAATATTTCAGTCGTAATGAAAAAAGATGTATTGAGAATCAGCAGACCATTCTGATGGTGGAGGTGGATACTCTGATTCATTGGTTCCTTCTCCTTCACATGCTGAAGAATCTGTCTAGATACAACCACAGAGTAGGATATCATGGATGGAGTGAAAAACAAGACGTGCTAGGCTTACTGATCGATAAAGCATTAGCGCTACGAAACAAGGTGGACATTCGACAACATAATCGACTTCCACCGAGTAACCCAAATGCATTGGCAAAACATTTCACAAGAGAAACAAAACTAGAGTAGGCAAATGCTTGCTACATGATTATGTATATATGTAGTATAGGGGGAAAGCTGATAAAGTAGTAATGCAAAAGTATATTTTACTGAAAGGAGTCTTAATAGAAACTTCATTTTCCTCCACTCGAGCCTCGGATTCAGAAGCTTCACCTTGGATATTAGTGTCATGCCTTTCAACTTGATCCCCTAACTGAGATCAACACAGTAATGAAATTATTACAATCAACCTCCATAAAAAGCAGTTAATCCAGCTCCATCATCATTAAAAACAATGAACAAAACTTCAAGAAAACAACATTTTTTTAAGGAAATAAACCTTAAAATCCAAAAAAATACCTGACTGGACTGTAGAAGCACATAATTCCCATCTTCAAATCTGTAGTAAAGCCCATCACTGGTACTATAATACCATCCTGCTTTTGGGTCATGGTAAAACCCAGTGCTGCAACAAAATTCAAAACGCTAAATCTTCTCTAATTAAAGCTTAAATTGGGACAAAAATCACAAAAAAAATAACAAAGATTTGATTTTCAATCGACGGGTTTGGAGATAAAGTCTTAATCTAAATGGGATCATCGTTAAACAATCAACACAATTAGGTAATTCAAAATCATCGCAGACAAATTCGAAACTTTAGGTTTTCTGCGAGGAAAAAACCAAAAGAACAAACCTGGCATGATAATAAAGCTGAGAATTCTCATCCCACTCGAAACCACACTCAATTTCCTGCTGCTCGTTATCTCCCGCCATTGATTCACACCTCGATTTTCACCTCTCTAGTTCTCTATGTGATGTTTTAATTTACAAATATATGTTAATACAGCAATCAAATTTCTAAGCATTCTTTCGGGCTGGGCCAACTGAATTAAGTATATCCAGCCCAATTAAACCCCAAGTAGCCCACACTACTCCTGGTCTAATTTAATAATTAAATTTGAAAGTTGTAAAAACCTCTAAATTAAATTCAAGGAAAATGCCACCCCAATTCAAGAAAGTAATAGCTTCAAGTCGGGGCAGTAGGGCTGTAAAAGTGTCCGAACCGAGAGACTAATCTCGATTCTCGTGCATTATCGAGCCCTCACGAGCTATTGGTAAAATCAGTTCACTTACCCATTGCGAACTTCGATAGCGGCTGCGGGCTATCCTTGTCATTCAAAAAAAATAAATCAGTTCACTTACTAAATTACATATCTTTTCAATTTTTTCATAATATAGAAATTTCGCTTTAAAGGGCATCCGTTCGGTGGAACTAGTCACCTCTATTTTAAAAAGGTCATGGGTTCGAGACTGCTTATAACTACATCATCGTCATATAAATATGTAGCAAACAATCGGTCACCTCAATCAGGATAAACAGTAGTATAAATTATAAATTCAATCGAGTAGAGAAGTTCACCATGGGATTCAAAAGTACGAAAAATGATCTTTATCATATAAATACCAATAAAAAAGTTTGGCTCATAACTATTACATATGATTGCTCTTCATGTAATAAAACACTCGTGAGAATCAAAGAAATTCTCTAATCCAGATCCGTATTTAATTGCTCAAAAAGGATGACAAGATATATAAAAGGTTCCCTAGCTAGCTAGCAATTAACGCATAAGGAACACGTTGTACTTTCAAGCTGCGGGAGCATAATCATAACCTCCATCGTCGTCATCTCCATCTCCTTCAAATACAACACAATTATAGCCTTCAAAGAAGAATCCTGCACAATCAGCATCAGTATTCTCGCAAAGTGAAAAATAGCTGGGGAGTGAAGTCATTTTTCTTTCAATATTTTGGGCTAAAAGGGAACAATGGTTAGGGTTTATGTGATTTGATGGTAAGAATTGGTTGGAAGGATGAGTGAGGAATAGGGAAGGGCAAAGATGTGTATATATATAAGCATGGGAAAGCATATTCTTGGTTGGCATACATTTGCCCTGGGTTTGCTCGTGGTGGCCGTTAAAATTCTATGGGAGAGCTTATGCTATTTGGCCACTTTGGAATTCCATTATCACATCTGTGCAGAGTTGGAATTGTTACAAATTAAAAAAAAAAGAATATAATTCATGATTTTTTTTAATGTAAAACAATTCATAATTTGTCTTGTATTATTTTCTTTTGAGACAATACTCAAACTAGTCACTTGTATATGTGTTGCGCGATCATTAAAATACTCTTATTTAGGACGTTGAATTTACGGTCTAGGACTTGTTATTTATGAATATCATGTAACAAGGGCAACATAGTTTGTTCATCTAAAAGTGAGTAAAAACTAGAAACCATGTTTTAAACTTTGTTCTTTAAAATTATTTTTACAATCTTTTAAGGGACTACATTAAACTTTTTTTCTTTTTTATAACGAGAGTAACTCGCAATCGTTGTCGTTGAAATACGCACTGGGTAAACCCCGTTCTTGTGCTCTAGACGACATATAACATAGGAGGGTTTAACCACCTTAGTGATAGACTCATACATAGTGGTCTTGATGAATTTTGAAATCATGACCTTTCGGCCACAGTCTAAACACTTTAACCGCTGTGTCATCCCAAAGGAATATATAAATCATTTTTTATCTGACTAGAAAAATCTACAACTACTATTCGAAGTATGTACTTAATAGGCTCGGCTCCTTCAAACCACATGAAAAAATGTATATAATACTAAATTAACAATGTGTAGTAGGTTCATATATATCTAATGGCACTGGTATATATAATTCGGACATGTGACCTTTATTTCGAAGATAATCACCTCAATTGATTGGTCATTCCAATTAAACATCAATTACAAACACACAGAATAAGCAAATCATTGTCCCCTTGGGATGGCATAGCGGTGAAGGTGGGTGGTCGGAGCAGATAGGTCATGGGTTAATTCCTGACACGCTATATGTGTTTACCCTTCACCTGTCACATTAAGGGTGGTTTAACTCTTCGTGGTTTGGGGGGGATTAAAGAAAGGACGCAAAAAAGAAGCGGGGAAAAAAAAAAAAAAGAATAAGCAAATCACATCACCAAGTTAATTAATGATATCTCATAATTTTTACCAACTTCCTTTCGAGTTTTTCCAATACTTTTGTTAAAAGAAAACCACGTCACAAGTCCACGTCACAAGTTAATGTCACCAAAGATCGCTCGCTAGCTACTTCACTAAATTAAGAGATAAAGCTGGCTTGATGCAATTAAAACTTGTTTTGCAGTACATTATAAAATATTAAACTATACATTAATTAATTGTCCACTTAATTAACATTGACGACATGTGTCTGAGTTAGAATTTTATTATACATAATCCATGCAGCAGAATGGTCCCCGTGGGAAAGTTGTAAATCTAATTATTTATTCAAGGGATATAATTGAAACCCTAATGATTAATGGCGCATTATAATGATTAAAATATTCTGACAAATTCATACTAGTAGTATAAAAAACAAAAGATTTCAACCTAACATTCCATTCAAGTAAATATATAATATTCCGCACAAAATTTGCGATCTGGCCTCTAAAATTTCTCTTACAACCAGCTAATTTATAAGATGTTACATTAATACTAAAATTCTAAACATGTTTATCAAGATTATGCAGCCGGAGCATAATCATAATCCCCATCATCGTCGCCGCCGCCGCTTTCTCCATGCGCCGCCGACGCATAAGTATAAATATAACCCCTTTTGTCGTCGCCGGCTGGCCAATTCTTGCACCATAAGCACCCGACGACGGCCATAGAATTAGAAGTGAGAGAATATTTTGAATGGAAGAGTTGGAGGAGATGAAGAGAGGTGTGCTTTCTTGAATTAAGTGAGGAGATAAGTGTCCGTATTTAAGGTGGTGGGATTGTTGTTGGCGTGAGGCTGCGCGTGGAGAATCTGGTGGTTTTTGTTGGTGAGATGTGTCGGACACATGGTGGCGCCGCCACGTCGGAAATTCGATTTTGGAAAGTGGGTGACAAGTTGAGGCCTTGAGGGTGCGTGGCTTGAAGACCTTAAAAAGTAGGGCTTTATTTTTCATTTCACGTGGTAAAGACCGAAGACTCGTTAGGATTCGTTTTGTTTGAAATATTTATTTATATGATTTTGCTCAAAAAAATTGGGAATTCATTTAAATTATCTCGGTAATCTAAAAATATTTTACAAATCAAACTAGCACTTGAATATTAATGGAGATTAGAACTATACACAACAAAACTTAAGTTATAACTATAAAATCCGTCGGTAAATATATTTTCTATCATTGTCGATGCTTATACTTCGTCGATAAAGCGTTATCGGCCGAATAATTAAATTATTATATTAATTTTCACGGATAGATATCCATCCAATAGGCACATGTCTTTTTTGAATAAATGATTTTGTTCAATAAAGTTACATGATGTCCATCTTGACTTGCATTAGTATGTGTGTATCATGTAAAAATCGTATACCAGATAAGCCAATATATTATTCAATTAATTATTTTTTCTTATTGTGTGATGCAGTGGAATTTTCATATAATAATCGGTAGAAATACTAAGACAAAATATGATAGAAATAGAATAGAGATATACGATAAAATCTAGCCTGTTGATATTTCAAAATGCCGAATAAGATAATAAATATTAATTAAAATTTCGTTTGATTCGTGCATGAATATCGGAATTAAAATCTTTGTTAACCCGTCGATTCAATGCATGAATACTTAGGATAATGGTAATCCAAAATCGATATGCCGAGAGAATGAAAATCAGGAGAAGACGACGCACGTCTCACAATTCTATAAATTCAACTCTACTAAACTAAAACACCTAGAGACCTTTACAGTTAAACCTCGATAAAGTAATAATCTTAGGACCGTAAAAAAATATTCATTTAACGAGGTATTACTTTATCGAATATTATTTTAGTGCATTGACCCATATTGGGACCGGAATAAATTATTATCTTAGCGAGATTATTACTTTATGGAATATTACTTTATCGAGGTTTAACTGTATATAGACTCACAATAATAAACATTAAAGGTAAAAATAATAAAAAAATCATGCTGCCTCTCGAGATTCTTCATGTGACTCCTCGTAATAATGTGTCGTCATTTATGTCTTCATCATTCTCTCCATCACCTTATTTTTGACTTATTTGACTCTTTTTCTATATAATAAAATAATTATTTGACAATTATTTCATAGCTCTCATTACGAAGTCATGATTATTACCGATTATGAGATCACAATCGATAAAACATATCGAAGAGGTCCACATTACTTTTCAACACTTTTAGTAAACTCAACAGTTCACCCAAACTTCACTATATATAAATATATATAGTGTGGTAGGAACACCTTTTTTTCTTTAGTATAATTATGTCAAATTAATATTGAAAACGTATACATCAATTTAAACATATCTGTTATTCATAGCTCATAATTAGCGTGATCGAAGGAGTTAACAAAAATGCTGCTATACATAGAAATAAAATTGAAATTCTAGGTAGGCATATGATATCGGATTAATTATGCGGCGGGAGCATAATCATAATCCGCATCGTCGTCGTCGCCATCGCCTTCTGCAAGCACCGCCAGCGCAAAGTAGTCGCTGCCCGGTCGCTTCTCGCACCATGTATGGAGGACGGCCATTCTCGGAAATTCGATGTGGGAGGTGATGAAGAGAGATTTACTTATGTTTTTGTGTGGTGTAAAATGTGTTTGAATTGAAGAGATTGCACAGCATGTGACCATATTTATTAAGGTTTCTGGCTTAGGGCTGCGCGTGGAGGATATTGGTGGGCTGTGTTGCGGAAATGGGGAAGGCCCGCCACCGATTACAGGTGGCGCCGCCACGTCGGAGATTCGACAATGTGGAGTTGGCCTGTTTGTTGAAGAAGTGTGGAGGATTGTGTTAATGCAATTGTGGGTCTTGGAAGCCTTGAAAAGGTAGACATGATTCTATTCCATAATTAGTGGGATTGGATATAACTTATTTGTATTTGGTGATAGATTCTTAATTTAGGAGTTAACATGAGAAGTAACGTACTTCCTCCGTCCCAAAGAATGTGTCTTGATTCTTTTGGTCACGGTTATTAAACGAAGTTGAATATTGTGTATAGTTATAGGTCCCACAAATAAAGTTAGTTAAAAGAGTTGAAAGTTGAAAATTGTGTATAGTGATAGGTCCCACAATATAAGTAACAAATTATTACCATTTATAAAAACTAGACACATTCTATGGGACGATCCAAAAAAAAAGCCACATTCTATGGAACGGAGGGAGTATTTACGACACTTTTTGGCTAACCTCGATTAGACTATTGCAAAAGTATCGAGTCGAATTGTTGGATATAAAAACTTCTCCGAAAATATGACCCATTTCTTCTTGGGTCTGGGCCACCCAATTATTTGAGGTAATGGGTTTTTTAGTGGCCCATTCTAACTGCTTTAAGCCCAAAACTAAAGTCAAATATCTTTTAAAACAATTCTTGATATATTATTATTAATAGTTTTAAACCTACATATCTTTCAACTAAAAAACTATATATTGAAGTTTCTTTTTACCGGATTATGAAGCCATCTATTAAATTATTTATACACCAATGCTTATTATTTAAAAATGTTTTTGTATTTCAAATTACGTTCCTTTTATTTTATTACACATATTACGATATCAATTTTATTATATTTATTGGAACATATTTGATGGAGTACATGTCAAGGTCAAGCGTGCATATAGTAACAAAAATCATGAGCCAATATCTAGAGAATCATGTGGTGGGGATGGGTGGTAAGTATTACGATCCCGAAAAGGTAAATGGTAAAAAGGGATTTGATTCTACTAAAGGGAAAGAGTAGAATCCATGAAGTTCAAAAAAATTGCACCAAATTTCCCCTTCCCTATATATGTGAATGTCTAGTTTTCCAACCCTATTGTTTAATTAGGCATGTACACATTCCAATATCTAACTTCACTTTTTTCCTATTTTATTTATGTGAAGATAATAATAACATTGAGTTTTCATACAAATGATATTATGTGATATGAAGGGATTGTTTGCAAGAGTTTATTTTAATTGCTTATTTATTTTTTATTCGTAAAAACAGGTTTTAGTGTTAGAAAAAACCCGCTTTCTGCTTTAGCTTTCTAAAATTAAGCAGTAAATCTGCTTAAATACATAAGCATTTATTGAGGTGTTTTTGGTGCTTAAAGCACCATAATTTTTGAAATTACCATAAATATCTGATTTTTAATATTAATACAAAAAACTTCATACTTTTGATTAAAATCAGTTTTTTTTAACTTTAAGCAAAAACAAATAACAAGTACTTATAATAAGCAGTTGCAAACACAACCGAAATACTCTCCGAGTCCCGCTATCTTGTTTCTAGTTTTTTTTCGATTGTCCCGCTATTCTTATCTTCGTCTGAAAAAAGAAAATAATTTATGAAGCACAATCAATTAAACATTAGACTCTACCACTTTAACACACTTTCTACCAATTTTAACACACTTCTACCAACTTTCTTAAATCACGCGCCGAACACTGCTAAGATAAGAATAGCAGTAGTGAGGGAGGGAGTATCATGTTTGTAAAAATCCCCATATTGAATCGTGAGTCCGAGTAGGGGGGACCTGCTAACTTAGCGAGTGACACAGAAGTCAACTTCAATAGGAATAATAAGTCTTGGGCGAGTAGGCCCCCAATCTCTTCATTATAGGATTGACAGCTAAAATCAATTTCGTGCACCCACAATGGACCACATTTTGATTTGGATGCCCAATTTTAGATGCTCAAATTTTTTAAATTCAATGAGTTATATTAGGATGTAGACTTTTGCATGCGTTAATTAGTAACCATATATTGTGTGTTGTTAGTTAATGATGAGATGCTTGTCTAACTTATATCACTAAATCCGTGATGATATAGTAAATAATGTGTACATATTTGGTCCGGTTGATTAGCTTGCAATCACACATGTAGGGCATGCATGTGATTGTATGGTGGTGTAATCGAGTGGTGTAGAGAGAACGATTAAGGTTCGAGTTGGATCAAACTCTACCTTCAACATTCAAGCTCAATGTGGTCCCACTACAACAAATTATGTGAATAGCGACAAATTTAGCGACGAGTACAAATTCATCGTTACTTAACGATATAAAAATACCAGATTAGTATGACTGAGCTCTCCAATCATATATGGCCACAAAGGATTCTCCAATCATTAGTAATGATATAAATCCTTACCCATACTTAGAAAACAATGAATAGTATGAAGATGCTGGATACGATTCATTTACTCCTCTAGAGATTATTATGATCATAAATGCAGAGCTAAATAAAAAATACCAGATTAGTATGACTGAGCTCTCTTCAACTAAAGTGGACCATAAAAGAATGGCTAATATTCCATTTGCTTGCTGTACACATCTGATCTTGTAGACCCTATATTGAGGGTTAAGTATCATACCCCCTTCATTTCTTATTAGGTTTTCTTCTTCCTCATTTTTATTGTGTTCAAACTCAAACCCTAAAAGAGTAGCTAAAAAGAGAGATTTTAAGGCTTATATGCATGTATATTCTACAGTAATAAGTCTCGATCTTGTTCTACTAAAATATATTTTTTTATATGATGTACGAGTCACTACAGAATTTCTAATTAATTCTACGGACGGAAATAGTGACGGAAAAAAAGCAGGTCGTCCTCCACCAACTATTGATCAACAGGTTGCATTCTTCAATTTCACCGATGAATTATCGACGGCTAAATCCGTCGATAGAGTTATCGATGGGCGTAATCCGTAGATGTTTGTTTTATTTTTATTTTTTTCTGATAGGTTTTTAGATAATATCGATGGAAAAATCCATCTATAAAACACGCTTTTTTTTCCAGTGAGTTATATGTAAATAAGTTAATGTAAAATATCGAATTGGAAAACTATCACTAATACATCCATAACCAAATTGAAATGATGGGTACATATCCACATCATTTGTTGATTTTATCAACTTTAATTGTAAGTTAATCTACCCTATCATTATAAATCATCCAGCATTGTGAAAACCCTATTTCGTCGTAACTAGTTACTCCGTTGCATTTGCAATTTAAAAAAAAATCTAAAATCTCAGTTAGTGGATGCACCCACTAGTAACTAAACATTGATTATATGAATCTTAATTTTGAAGATGATTCTTTGTCTCACGTTGATTTGATGATTATCATGTTTGTTTTTTATATTACGAACTTATGTGCAATAGTTTACAAACTACACTAAAAAGGTAAATCACCCTTAACAAATTAATACTTTCAATCACATAATCTTTGATCACATGCTAAACTTCTGAATCTTTCTTATAAACATAAGGTTTGATAACTCCCTCTTATTAAGAGGCTATTTAAGATGATGAACAATCCAATTATAACATGATATTAAAATAAACCTGAGATGAACGATCAAATTATAACATGATATTAAAATAAACCTGAGTTGGTAACGGTTTGTTTGGTTCCTATGTTTGAACATGTCCATATTTACCATTTATTTTCATATGTAGTAATCCGGTGGTGATGTCAATCTATAAGTGAGAGAGCGTCTTGAAGCTTATTCTGTGTTTCTCAACTTATTATTAATCCAATATCTTTAATATAAAACCGGATAACCATCTTTCCTTCAAATCCTTGTAGGGATAGAGATGAAAGACTACACTTATATAGTTCAAAATCTTCTTATAGTTAAATCCAATAAAAAAATCGTATAAACCAAGAAATAAATACTACGAGATAATATGTGACCTAAATTACCTAATCCACAAAGAAATTAAATAGAGTCAAATCTTTAAAAAAAAAAAAAAAAAAAGCAAGTACTTACAGATTTGAAAAGGAAAAGGCAAAGATTGGCTATTTAGCGCCAGAGTAACAAACAAAAGAAAATCAAGGAAAAAAAAACAGACTGGAAGCGAACAGTAAATGCAACCTTCCACCACAAACACAGCGAGTCCAGCAGCTTTGGCATCCGCAACCAGCGAAGCCCCTATTCCTCCTTCACATAGAAAATATTGACTTTTCAACTTATTAATTTTGATCAATATATTATTTACTCCCTTCGTCCCATTCGATTTGTCTAGTTTTCCTTTTTAGCTGTCCCGATCGACTTGTTTAATTTTCAAAAAAGGAAACTTAATCATTACACAACTTATCACTTTTTCTTTGTATGGTCTACCTCTTTACATACAATCACACACTCATCTATACACAATCACTCACTCTTCTTAATCTTCATGACCAAAAGAAATAACGCAAGTGAAATGGGACCGAGGAGTATTTTTTAAGAAACAACACATGGACGGTGGGAGTGCTATTTTTCAGTTTCTTCCCTCCAATTAGTGCAAAAAAGTAGAAAGTATGTCAGAGGGAGAAAGAAGTGGAGGGCGAGTGAAGAGAGAGGGGGCGGTGAGGTGAATGTGAATCTACTCTCAAAATCTTTTGTTGGGCCACTTAAAATATTTTCTGCCCAAGTAATACTATTGTTCCCTTGTCTTTTCGATATAAAAATTAAAAAAATAGAATAAATGATATAAGTAAAAAAAAGAAGATGAGTAAGATGATAATAACGATAAAGTAGGTGAGAAAAAAAATATAATATACTTTATCCGTCTTATTATTTATGTCCCATTGAAACTAGGCATGATAATAAAGATAATCGCGGTAAAGGTGTATAGTTCTGTAAAAGTATAAAGGAGTGAGGTCCACTTGCTTAGATTGATTGTAGTCCACTCATTTATTTTCTTATTTGATATGGGATAACCAAAAAAAGAAATGAGATATTAATAATAGAATGGAGGGAGTATATATTTTTTTAAAAAGAGATCAATATAAATGAAACGGATCGAAATGAAAAATGGAACAATATCAATGGACGGCGGGAAAATAAATTAGAGTCCGGCGGTAAAATGTCCATCTACGAAAAGAGAAACACATTTATACCCAATTCTTATATTTAACTACACTATATACCCAAAAAATGAAAAAACCCTTACTATGGGGATGGTCCGATCAATAAATAGAGGCCCGATCAGGGTCCGACCGGTCGGACATGCCCGACCAAGGGCCTATCACTATTCTATGACAAGGGCCAATCACTATTCATAAGGCATGATCGGTCATGCCCTATCACAAGACATGATCGGTCATGCCCTATCATGCCCCTTCATGCCTGGCCGATCACAGTCAGGTCATGATCGGGCATGTCCGATCGGTCGGACACATGACATGGTCCGATCACGTCCGATCATGGTCTGACACTTTTAGGTGAGAGAAATAAAAAAGTGAGAGTATTTTAATAAATTTAGGTATACAATAAATAGTTTTTATAAAGTTAGATAATTTTATAATTGTAAAAGTGAAATAGGGCATATTGCTCTGCAACATGCCTCTTGGTATCCGTATGCTTTAGTGCTTTTCAAACTGCAAATTCTGCAAAGATTCTCAACTTCATTTACTCTAGATATATTTATATGCCTTTTTTTCCTTTTTCCTCTCTCTCCGTCTCTCGCTCTTTAGAAAGCTTCTAGTACAGATGGGAATGCGATTTACTAAAGTATTTCTTATTCTCAACTCTTCTTTTTCGCTTTGGTGAAGTGGGATTTCTTTTAGTATTTCTTGAGGTAATTGTTTATGTGAATGCACAATGATATTCTTGTATTTACACAAAAGAAAAAAGCACCGTCTTTTAAGTATCTAGAACCTTTTTTTTTTTTTTTTGGCAGAAATAACCTTTTATATTATGTAATGGACTAATGGCTTGTTATATATACGTATATCCATTATGGATTTGTGTGTGTGAGAGAGAGAGAGAGAAAGAATTCATCTTGTCTAAAGCATGCACGTTGGCTTCTTCCTTTACCCTTAAAGATTTCTTTAATTCTTGTCTTCTTTCTGCTAATTTGCTTTTGTTTCTTGATTAGTGATTTGGGCTTGCAGGGAAGTCAAAAAAGTTTGAATCTTGATGATTATGGAGTTTAGAACGATGGTTTTGGGCCACTTTTTGGTGATTTCTTTGGCCTTAAACGCGGGATTGCTTTACAGAGACTACTGCAGCGGCAAACACAAATCCCAAAACATTTTCAGCTTCAAGAATGAGTGCAAGAATTCAACTTTGCTCCCAAAAAGGGACGGCCATGTTGCTAAAAAGGCGTTTCTTGAAACTAAATTCCAGCCCTCAAAAGCTCCTCTCAGTGAAGTCATTGATCTTGACCAGTAAGTGAATTATTATTAGTTAATTTTTTTTTATTTTTAATTGAATAGTGACTATCATGCTGGTGCGTTTCCCTAACGTGCGCATGGGGACTCACGTTATGTCAGCTTAGGGACAGGGACAAGTCCTGCTGGCTTTGAAATTCCCACGGTGCATGTTAGAGAACCACAAAGCAGAATACACAGTTTTTTTTGATTTTCTTGAATTTATGCCTTTTCCGTTGTCTCCAAAGTGATTGTTGTATTCCTAAGACAGTGGCATGCATAATGAGAGGCACAAAGTATGGTGGTCTTTCTTGGTTTCCTCGTTGACCGTTTATCATCATTCTTTTCTCTTGCTTTGCACTTAAAAAAATATGAAAAAAATTAGGTTGTAATATAATCTCTCACATCCCTCCATATGTGATCCTTCTCGAGTTCAGTACTAGATTTTTTTGCTATCTTATCGCATTCTTGTAAGCTAAGAATCTTAAATGCCACGTGGAAAGATTATTAGGCCTTAAACCAACATCAATCTTTGATTTGGTAGGCTAATAGAGATAGAGATAGAGATTCTTGAAGATATGTGGACCGAACAAGTTTCTTTAGGCCTATTTTACTTGAAACTACATGGAAAAAAAGAAAAAAAAAGAGTTGGTTAAGCATTAAAAGTGTTTTTAAGAGCCATTTTTAGGTGTTTGTCTTTTCATGAGAAGAATGATTGTGGCCCTGATATTTACTTGTCATGTATCCAATCATTTGATCATATGATAGAGCTTGACCCACGAAAGTTTGGTCCTCCCCTCCTTCCATACCTACCACCCCACCCATATTGAAAACCCATGGGAGTGGTGAGGACCACGTCCCTCCATTCTGGACCATCCTTTGCCCTATGGTGCTGTTATGTCATGCTCATTTATGTTTTCACCATTGTTAACTTGCATTTCACTCACCGGTCTAATCGTCCTTACCATGTTCGTATAGTGATTCTACATGTAGTACTAGTTATGGATCATCTTATTGGATTGACTTAGATTCAGAGTTGTACTGAGAGCAAGTGTTTTTTCACCATCTACCGCGCTTAATTGTCCGTACAGCTCTGCATGATCTAGTACTAATGATGAAATTACCTTAGATTCAAATTATATGGACATAACTCGACAATCTTGAATTTTTTGAGGTAATGTTTCGATTTTGGACAGTGGTGATCCGACGATGTATGAGAAGTATTGGCAACAGATGGGGGATAGGACTACGGTAGTGATCCCGGGATGGAAATTCATCAGTTATTTCTCTGATATGAGGAGCCTTTGCTGGTTTCTTGAGCCGGAGTTTGCTAGTGCGGTCGTTAGGGTTCATAAACTCGTTGGCAACGCCGTTACTGATGACCGTTACATTGTTGTTGGGACGGGGTCTACGCAGCTGTTCCAAGCTGTGCTCTACGCTGTTTCCTCGCCTAATGCTTCGGAGCCAATCAACGTAGTTTCTGCTGCACCTTTCTACTCAGTAAGTCCCCTTGAAAGATGCTTAGAAGTTTGATATTTTACTTTGTTAGTTTGCTTAAGTCTTACTGCTTTATCTGCTACACATGCTTAGATACAATGTCTCTGTGGTTGAGTGATTCACACACCATTCCCACATCAACTGAATCATCATTTATTGCTCTGAGTTGGCCAAAACATACAAATCTTTCCCATTCATGTTCTTGATCTCTAAAAATATCTTCAAGATTTAGATGTTTTCTTGAACCTACTCGTAGTCGTATCAGCGTGGTTCGGGGGAAAAGTCACTTTTGAGTTTTTCCTAGACTTGTAGGTTTGATTTTTTTATGATATAGAGTGAGATGTTCTCTCTCTACACGCAGTCGTATCCGTTGATCACGGAGTTTCTCAAGTCGCGCCTCTACAAATGGGGAGGCGATGCCCACAAGTTCAAGAAAGACAAGCCTTACATCGAGCTTGTGACATCGCCAAACAACCCGGATGGCCTATCAAGAGAGGCGGTGGTGAATCGGAATCAAGGCGTGCTGATTCATGACCTCGCTTACTACTGGCCTCAATACACTGCAATCTCGTCTCCTGCTGATCACGACATCATGCTGTTTACGGTTTCCAAAAGCACGGGCCATGCTGGAACGCGATTAGGGTAAGCATCATTCAGGCATACATTTACGGGACATGTCTCAATCATGTCCAAATTAAAATTGCGTAGTTTTGATAGAACAGAGAGGGAGGGTAAAAGGGTAAAAGAACAATTGAATTGTTATCAAAACTGCGTAGTTTTTAACGGGAATATGATTTGAGACATTAACTTTTAGGGACAACAGATCTCCTCTCACTTTTACTACATTCACAATGTAGGCTTATAAAATGAGTGACTTTTGCAGGTGGGCTCTTGTTAAGGATCAAGAAATCGCGAAAAAGATGACCGAATTCATCGTGTTAAGCACAATAGGCGTGTCGAAAGAGTCCCAGCTTCGCGCTGCAAAGATTCTCCAAGTTTTATCCGACTCCCACGAACAGAGAGCGAGTTTTCGAGAAGGTGAAGCCTTCTTTGATCACAGCTACCATCTCATGACAAAGAGATGGAAGCAGCTTAGAGATGCAGTGCAAAAAAGCAAGCTCTTCAGTCTGTCTGAGTTTCCACATGGCAAATGCTCATTCAGTGGACGCACCTTCGCATCACAGCCAGGTCAACTTATCAACTCCTCTCAAGTTCACAAACTTCTCTACCTTGTTAGCAAACTCAGTTCCATCTTTCACCATCTCTGCAGCTTTTGCATGGCTGAAGTGTGAGGGCGAAGCGGAGGACTGTGAGAGATTTCTCCGCGATCACAAGATATTAACGCGAAGTGGGAAGCACTTTGGGGAGAGCGCGAAGTACGTTAGGATCAGCGTGCTGCCTCGTGATGAAGTATTCGATCAATTTACGGAGCGGTTAGCGAGCATCACGGCGCCCTCGTAGTAGGATGATGTTCTTTGTCTTGTTTGTGATGTTTGAGGCTCGAAGGATTGTAACTGACATTTTGCATCAGCTCTAAGTTTCTATAGGCAGTAAATATCTCCGCTATGCTCCTAAAGATATGTCTCTTCACATTCTTCCAAACTAACATGCTCTGTTTTAACTAAACTCACTCAAAACAATTTGAATATTCAAGTGGTGTTCGAAGATTCAAGAAAAGAATTGGAGATTCAAAAAAGGAATTTAAGAAAAAAAAATGTCAACTTAAACAAGTAGCATAGTCTGATATGATACATGTGGTAAATGTGATTCACTTATTTTAATGAAAAATGTTACATGTCAATACTTACGATGTGATTCATAATAATAAAGGTATAACGAATGTATATACAAATCAAAACCCCTCAAACTTCAGAGTTCAAACTATTTTGGCGCGTCTACTATTAACTGGGCCGACCTAAACCGACCCAAAAAATTAGGTAGGCTTGAGATTGCTCAGGACTATAAAAAAATCATTTTTCACATTTTGATTGGGCCGGACATAAAATTCTAAGAATTTGTAGGCCTATCAATTCGGCCTATTAATACGGTCCATTATTGAGGAGGGGCCCATCTTTTCTCCATTTACATCCTGCATTAAAATATACTTTCACCGTTCCATTAAAATAGTCTCGTTTTTTTGAGTAAAGTTGAAGGTCCTTAAAAAAGTGTTTATAATAATTTGCGAAAAGAAAAAATTGGACAACTTCAATAAAGAGTCCGAAAAGATATGTTAGACCATATTTCAATGGGACGGAGGGAGTATGAGATAATATAAAATGTATAATGGGCATGCATATATTTTATATTAATCAAATAATAAAACAAAAAGGGCAATAATTGGAAGAAAGAAAATCCGATTAAGATAAGTGGTGCACAAGGAACTGCAATGCAAGAAAATCCAAAGCAGAAGAAACAAAAATTCAGAGGTCAGTCGACGGCAATCTTCAGTGAAGGACAAATAATATAAATAAATAGAAAAACCAAATAGAGAGAGAGAGAATGGTGGGTGGGGGGTGCATACTACTGCATGGCATTTGAACAGTAGAAGTCCCTCCTTTTCTTAGTTTCAGCTATAAATACACTAGTGGCTGTTGCTTTTTGCTTGCTTGTTTTGCACAGTGAAATCTTGATTTGCTCTTTGGATTCTCTCTCATAAATCCCACTGTTGTTTTTTTTTTGATTACCAGGATAACCCGCAGCCGTTATTAATGTTTTCTTTTTTTGTTCACGCATGTATATATAATATAATAATATATACAATATTTTTGCAGATATTATGTTTTGTATTTTACTTTATCACTAATACATGAATAATGTATTTTACTTAATCTCTAATATATGAACGTGCACGAGATATCTTATTATTAATTGCATTTTGATTAGTGAGACTGTGAGAGTATGGGATGTGACCGTGATTAATTTTAGGTTTTGATTTTGACCACACTACGTTTCAAATTGTTTTATTGATTGAAGTTGTCGATGAAAAACGTACCTATAATTTTCTTGTTTATCAACTGATAAGATTTGAGTGAATGCCCTATAAAATTCTTAATTATTTTCATTTCTTTTACAATAGATATATATACGTGTGCATTGAATACAATTTTTTACAGCATAATCGCCAAGCGGTCCGGATCTTCTGGCCCATTTCCGGTGGACCACTTGGTGGCCCACCAATCACGCGGCGCCACCCGTGCATTGGTGGGCCCCCAAGCCAATAAATTAATATTAGAGTGTAAAAAAGGTGGCCCACCATTGCACGCGTGGCACCGCATGATTGGTGGGCCACCAAGTGGTCCACCAAATGTGGGATAGAAGATCCCTAGCGATCGCCAAGGGGATGCGATTGTCCCTGTAAATAGTATTTCATCTGTCTCATTAATACTGTCATGTATATATATATTTAATTAGGTTGTCCTAATAATATTGTCTTATTTCCAAAAAAGGAAAGAAACAATATTACAAGTCACAAAAAGTCATGTGGACCCACATCATTCACAAAAAAATCAAGTTTCTTAAACTTCGTGCCGAATTCCTACATGACAATATTAATGAAACGGAGAGAGTATCATATACTCCCTACGTCCCAAATATAAATGCCTACTTTTCTTTTTCGTTTGTCCAAAATTTATGTCTATTAGGAATTTTTTTGTATCTAACTAAATCTTTCACCAACTTTAATAAATCTAATTAATATGATAAATAGAAAAATACTATTTTATCCAACTTTTATAATAACAAACACAATTATGACATTATTTTTTTAGTAATTTACTTTAATTTACCCAAATTCCAATACCAAAATTTATCTAACTTTCATGCCATTAAATTTTTTCTTAATCTATATGAAAAAATAAATAAGCATATAAAATAGGGACGAAGTGAGTACATAATTTATAAATATCCCTCGCAAATTTCTCTTCTCGCTATCATTTCTATCGAAATATTTAATTACAACCTTTTGAATAGAAATGGGGAAACTAATATGAGACTATAGTCTTAGATCCACCTATAGACTATAGAAATTAGGGGTGTAACGGTTCGGTTCGGTTCGATTTTTTATGTATTTTAGGAATCGAACCAAACACATAGAAATGGTTCAGTTTGATTCGGTTCGATGTGTTTTTAAATGTCCGAACCGAACCGCTTATAAATGGTTTTGTTCGGTTCGATTCACCAGTTCACCTTTTTATTTATTTATTTATTTTTTAAATCCTAAATAATGCAAGAATAATAGTTTATAGGATGTCATTCGTTCCGAACTTATAAGCATAGAGTTGTTACTCATTTCTCTTCCTTTTTATAGATTAGAATTGATCTTATCTTAAATCTAATATCTAAATCCAATAACATTCTCATATAAGAAAGACAAATATTAAATTAAAAAATTAAATATTGGTTCGGTTCGGTTTGAACCGTTCAAAAATTCTTGAAACCGAAACCGAACCGAATTTACACGGTTCCTAAAAAAATAAACAGAATCAAAATGCGAAGCCGAACCGAAACACATTTTTCGGTTTGATTCGATTCGGTTTGATCGGTTTCGCGGTTCAGAACGGAACCACTTACACCCTAATAGAAAATGCACCCTTTTATGGGAAAAGTAAAAGATGTCAAATCATGAGATTTCAAGAATATTTTAAATATGTATGTTTCATATAAATACAATTTGAATGCAGATAGTGTAAAAATGAATAAAGGGAGATTTTTTTTTAATTATTTAAAAAAAATAGAGATCATGTTCGAAAATTGTAGGTAATGAATGGAATTGAGTGGGGTGCATGAGATATGTGCAGTAACACGATCAGCTTTTAGCTGTTAGATGTAACTTGTTTTGATATCCCTACAGTACTAAAAATACATGTATATTAATTCAAAAAAATTATAAACTGTTGCACTGTAAATCATTCCAACTATTTGGCAGGAAACAAGACATGAAAGCAAATTAAGCAGATTCACATTTCTTCTCTTGATTGAGAGAGAGAGAGAGAGACAGAGCAGCTTTAGCCAGTAGAGTAAACTCCTATGCATAACCGTGTGCCTGTACACTCATTACAAATCTGGAAGCTATCAGAATGATTTAATAAATAAATGGATGATGTCTTTCTTTTTTACACGAGAATTAAAAAAATTTGTGATAAAGTATAAAAGAAGAATAAATAATAAAATAGGAGACAGGGGCGGATCCAGAAGTTTTGATTAGGGGGGGCGAAATTTATCGGGGCTTGAGTTTTCTTTGTATGGGGCCCCCGAATTTTTTTTAGCACATTTTCTACTTAAATCTAAATATACTTACTCTTTATGGCTTATTTAAGGATTATATTCTTCTTTCATAAATAACTCGTATATTTTTTATATTTATTCGAAAAATATAGTACACAATCCTATTTTGACATCACTCTAAATTTAGTTAGAGGAAATTATGAAAAATAACAATATCTAACTAAGGAATTAATAAGTATTTAAATGATAGTTTATTTATACTTCAAATGTTCTTAATTTTATATCAATAAGTACATGAAAAAGAAAAACACAAACATAGTATATTAATTGCATCAAACACAAACATAGTATATTAATTGCATCAAGTTATATAGGTTGACTCTACCAAACTAGGTATCCAAAACTCAAAATCTATACCTCCACTAAAATATGTGACACTTAATATACGTTTTTTAATATTTTTCAAAGTTATGATAACAAATTTAAAAATTTCGGGGGGGGGGGAATTGGAAAAAAAAATTAAGAAAAAAAAGTAACTCGTAAAAAGGGTAGAGTAAAAGTTGAGGGCGGTCGCACCTCCCGCCCCCCTTGGAACCGCCCATGGTAGGAGAGAGGGGTGCGAGAGAGTAGGAGAGATAAGATAAGTGAGATAATAAGAGTAAATGTTATAGTATTAGAGAGAAATAAGTATAATAATGAGAGTATATGATAAAATATGAGAAATAAGATGATAAAGTAGAAAAAATGATAATAACTTTTTACTAATTTGTGACATCACCACTTATAGTTGGACGTCCGAATTAGAAAAAATAAGCACTACTAATTAGACGGAAGAATTACCATTTGTCCTCTCTCTCTTGGGGTGGGTGGGGGGGGATGATTTTCAGGAACGATTGACAACAATAAATAAGGGGGTCCTGTTCTCAAACAACTGCTACTTAAAAATGCTTTCACATCTTTGTTTTAGACAAATACGGTAATACCTATGGAATTGAAACCCTAACCCTAGTGTTTTCGGGTAATGCTAATGGAATCGACATTTTAACCAAATTTGATCTCAACTCAACATTTACTATAATCACCCTTTTATATCTCACAGTTGATGTACTTAAGTTGTAGCCGAAGCTCACAAATTCGATTCCCATCAAAAATTTTATAGATGAATATGCCACAGATGACTAATCAATTGTGATAAATGATGTGTAAAAGTAAGATTTACTCAGTCTTCATCGAATATAGACTTGAGGAGTAATTGTAAGCTTCCCTAGCTAACTAGAGAAACTTTGGAATTAGTGCACATGAGAAAAACTCAAGCTATATAGACACATCATGTCTAGAGAACATCATATCTTGTCTTAAAAAGCAGTGCCAACACAAAAACCAGCTGATCATTTTTATTCTCAAACATGCAGTCCATATAAGATAAACAAAAGACGCTTAACTTTGGGATGACATAGCGGTGAAGGTGGGTGATCTGGGATCGATAGATCATGAGTTCAAATTCCATTGGAAACGCTATGTGTGTGTATATCACCCTGTCACCTGTGTGGTTTGCAGGCTATTGCAAAAAAAAAAAAACCCTTCACATGCACATTCCTATCAAAGTATGCACATAATTATACCTTGATTTAGCAGCCAAATATTCAGATATAAAGAATGCATGCACGTGACAACACTAGAAAACCATCATTTTTTCATACCATAATATTTAAAAATAGTCTTCAAATCACCAGCAATAAACCCAAACCCTAGATATAGGTTAATGATGGACCCTTTTCAAAAATCCCTCAATTACCCCCCATCCATCCCTCCTCAATTACTCCGAGGAACATGATACGCAACTGGCACACCAGGTGTTTGATAAAATCTCCCACCGCCACCACCACCACCACCTCCTCCTCCATTATACCCGCCAAATCTCCGATCCACCGGCCCCACCACCCCCGCCGCGGTTTGCTGCATCTCCATATCATTACAAGCAAACCGGATCAAATCCGCATTGGCCGCGTCGAGCTCCTTCTGCAGCCGATCGACCTGCCTCTGCAAGAAAGAGATGGCGCTGACGCAGCCGTAGACGGGGTCGCGGACGCGCGCCTCCGCCTCGTAGGCGAGGGAGTTGACGGCGTCGTCGCGCTGCTGCGGCGGGAGCTCGTTCAGCAGTTTGGCGACGTTGCTGGCGCCGAAGATCTTGTGGACGTTAGCGAATTTGTGGGGCTCCTCGGGAGGGAAGTAGGGCGAGAAGATGCAGCCCGGCATGCATTTCCGCCGCAAGAATTTGCAGGCGGCGCAGGGAGGGTTGTAGGAGCTTGATGAAGCCATGGATGGATGACTAATTTCATGCAAGAAATACAGTTAAACCTCGATACAGTAATATTCGATAAAGTAATAATCTCGCTAAGATAATAATTTCTTCCGATCCTAGGTCAATGCACTAAAATAATGTTCGATAATATAATAATCTCATTAAATAAATATTTTTTGGGTTTCAATATTATTATATTATCGAGGTTTAATTGTATTCATGAAAAAAGTCAAAATTAGCAAGTAAAAGTTATCTTTGATAAATTATTCTCAAATTAGGTATGGAACACTATGTGCATTAAATGAATTTTATCGGAAAGGTTTCTGTATCTCAAATTTTAGTGCCATATCTAGAAGTTGCAGTAAATTTTTTGTTTTTTTAAATATTTTTTCATTTATTTTGACTTTAGGCTGCACATCTTGATTTCTTTATTTTCTTGTCTTGTACTACAAAAGACTTGTCCTAATTTGGTCTTCTTTGTCTGATTTTCACTTCTTTAGTAAGTCCCTTAAGAATTAATTTGCAGAGGACCTCAAGGGAGTTAAAGGCTTAAGAACTCATGAACAATTCATGCTTTCTCCCAACAGTTTTTAAAACTAAGTTTTTTTTTTGTTGTTTCCTATTTCTGAGCCAACATAGAATCTTATCTTTGGATAAATTTGTAGTGTTTATCTTTCTATTGTTTTAGCTATTGATGTTTGATCAACAGTTTTGAGCAGCCTTTTCAGTAGGAATTATGTGTGGATGTTTTGTACCTGAATTTTTCCTCAAGGCTACAATAGAAATTAAAGAAAGCCAGTTAGCCTAAGTAGGAGAAACTAATCCACATTTCATTTAAAGCTACTGAATTTTAAAAAATAGTGTCTTTAGCATTCAGATATACTAATCTAAGTTCCAAAACATGATATGAAGATTATGTGCATAATTAGTCACTAAATGATGAACAAGCTAGAGAAGAGACCCTAGATCAAGAAAATATCAGTTCAATTACATAGATTCCCTTTTTCTCAAAAGAAACATAGATTCTTGCAATTCATCCAGAAAGAATGAAGTGAGAGAAAAATGGAATACATCAAGTAGAAGAAAAAAAAAAAAAAATAAAATCCTGAAATTACCTTTGAGGTCTAGTGTTTGCTTATCAGAAGAGGCAGATAATAAGAGAGTTAAAAACAACCTTATTCTTTGATCTCCCAAGAAACTATCTTTTGCTTGTTCAACAGCTAAAAACAAACTGATAATGGAAAACCCTAATTTGGATCAGAATTTGAGAGTGATAATGGAAAGAAGAAGCTGAGAGAGAAGAGCAAAGAGTGAGATGGAGAAGGAAGGAATGGAGAGGACAAAGATAATAAATGAGAGGTACACTAAAGATATTAAAGATGACTATGACATTGCATCTAATAATGTTATACTTGTGGAGGGGATGCCACCCCAATTTTTCCTTGCTATCATGCCATATATATTTCTATTTGCCTCTCCTTTTTCTCATGCAAATTCAAAAAAGTAACCCTTTTTAGATTTTTTTTGCTCATTCTCATTTTCAATAAGTGGAAATGAAGTACATGTGACCAAGTCATCCTTTTGTATACTTGGGCATAACCCTTAACATTATATTGGATGATTTAGATACCGTGTGAGTTAGGTTTTCAGTTTCAAGTGTGGTAGCATATACAAGCTACTAGTACAAGGGTTTCGTACGAGGCGTGCGCACTAGTGTCACATTGTCGAAGATGAAATACTCCCTCCGTCCCATTGAGATTGGCTCATTTTTATCCAGTACAGTTATTAAGGAGAGTTGCATGCTAGTTGTGAGTAAGTCGAAGAGTCCCACAAAAACGAGAGTTATTAATTGTGAGTGGAGAAATAGACATTTTTGGAATGAGACAATTCAAAAAGGAAAGTGAGACAAGATAAATAGGACGGAGGAAGTACTATTTTACGATATTAATTTAACGAAGCTATACAGAGAAGTGAAGCATAAAACTATGTGCTCCTTCCATCCCACTAGAAATGACACGTTTTTCTTATTGGATTGTCTCACTCCAAATGACACTTTTCCTAAAATAACAAAGATTGTGTGGATCACATTTAAGTACAAAAAATTCAAACAATCGACACCACATAATACCACTTTCTTAATTCCCGCGCTTACAAGAAACGTATCGTTTGGGACGGAGGGAGTAGTATCTTTTACCTTTCTTATCTCAGTAGATGTACCTTATTAGCATGATTCATTTCCTAGTAATCTACAATTTCGTATTTGTAATAACTCAACAATCATGGTCTATGCCAGAGATAGGGGTGGGCAAACAATTCGGGTTCCCGCGCCCGTATCCGTCCCGTTCGGGTATTTCCCGTTCGGGTCGGGAAAAACGGGTATGGTACCCGTTACGCGGGTACACGCAAAAAATTAAGCGGGTCGGGAAGGGGAACGGGTTTTATTCTTAGATACCCGTTCCCGAACGGGTACCCGCATTAATATACAATTTTTTTTACATGAGGTCCTCTTGCGTAGAGGTGGGCACGGGACGACGCGGGTACCCGTTTGCATGTTTTGTGCTAGCACTAGAGTGCGACTAAACATTTTTCCACGGTAATTTTAATTATAAGAATCTATGGTTTCATAGTTGATAATCATATGGTCGGTTTTATAATTATAATTTATGGTGAAACACCATTGGAACATAGTTTATAAAACAGATTATCTACTCCTATAGTCCTATTTAGTGGTTTAAATATATTGGTATTTTTTATTTTTAATTTATGTTTTTAAAATTTCATTTATTGGTATTTTTTGATTTTTATTTATGAATTTAAATATATTATAAATATGTGGTAATATTTGCGGGTAAACCCATACCCGTACCGTATCCGCGCGGGTACCCGTATGCAGGTACCCGCTCTATACGGGAACGAGAATGGATATTAAAATCAATTACCCGCAGGCGCGGGTATCCGCAAACGGGTACCCACAGCGCGGGTACCCGTCCCGCGCCCACCCCTAGCCAGAGATGTTCATGGTTTTTCTGGTCAAAAAGAGTAGGCTGCTTAGAAACTGTAATTCTGTCTTTGTGATAAATAAGTTGCAACTTTTAGCGAAGTGCATGATTAAATTCCACAGCAAGAGAATTAATGAGATGTTAAATCCATAATGTCTCACAATGGTAACGATCGTACAAGTTATATATGTCAACCATCCGAGTAATGTGACACATAAGAATGCACAATTTGATACGGAGAAACTTTACGGGCCTATACAGCTGCTACAAATATGTATTTTGTCACTATAATTCCCAATACTGTAACAATCTCAAACAAAAATTTGTGAATCTATAATGCAGAGTCGATACACTATCTGTATAATACAATCCATCTTACACAAAAACTAGGTGAACCACAAGCTTAAAGCAACTTGTACAGAGAGTTAAGTGAAACATACTTACAATAATCTGCTTGGGACGTCGCGTTTGTCGACAACAAAATTGCACGCACACTAGTAACGGGAGTATCACACACCTTTTTGTTTGTGTCCTCATCTACGTGAGACTTTGGCTAGCAAGTACACAACGACAAAAATTAACAAGGCGAAAAGAACAACGTGCATGACATGGTTCGATCCTTCCCACACGATGCTCTTGTTCAATCTCCTCATGTTGTTTTTCACCCCAGCCTGAGCTTTGATCAATGTCATTTGCTGAACAGGTCAAATAAATAGAGTAAGTCATTTCTTACTCATTGGCTGTCTCTGGCAAATCCAGTTAACAAGCAGATACTTCCAATAAGAGGCAGTAGGCACATAATGTGAAAAGGGGAGAAGTAACAACAGCTCTTATGCTGAAAAGAGTTATTGACAAAAAACAAAGCAAATACGGTTCGTTAAGTAATAAGCCACATAAACTATCTGAAATGCCTACTCTGTTACTATGGGACATGAAAAAAGAATTAAAACTGGTTCAATCCATCTAATATATTACCAAAAAGAGCACTTTGCCTTCCCTATCAAGCCCTACAATCAATAACTCTCAGCTCAAGTGGCTTAAACAGGCTTAACAAATTACTCCTACATAGCTTTGATGACAGCTAATTACGATAAATTGTTTCTGATAGAATATACCATTGTCAGCCAAATCAGTAGTTGATGCTCAAAGTGAGGATGCATATTTATCTTCAAATATGCACACAACAATGCAGCAAGACTGAACCGTCAATTTGTAATTCGAGCTTAGAATTTAGAGCATACCAGCTGATTAAGGAAATCATTCTGGAATTTTGCTTCTGTCTCAATTTCTTGAGCAACCTGCGAAGTCAAGCCAATAGAATTGGTTAAACAGAGCAAAATGATCTAATTTTGGAGTACCCAATGGTATGCACAAGTAACACATGCTGTTTGATAAAATAGTTAAACCATCTCTTAACATGAAGTTTGATTTACTCCTTTCGCGATGCGTATACAAACGCATAGACTCAAAGAAGTCTGACACACAGGACAAGCTTGTAATACTCAAATAGCCATTATACAAGAATACGATGATTCTTCAAAACAACCATATCAAATACAAGGGCCTTAAACACAAAGAACAAAGGTGTTGTGAAGATGCATTACACATTTTGCAAACACAAATTACATGATACGGAAAGGGCGAAACCGGCGGCATGCAGGAAACAGAAACACTTGGCATCCTTAGAAACATCCAATTTAAACAAAATCAACAGGTTACTAAATCTCAATTGATAACTTACAAATTTCACAGAAGAAAAGATTCTCATTTTGCTTCAAATAACACCTAATCTTGTTAAAATCGGCAACCTCGCACTTATTAATCTAGAAATCAACACCCCAATCTCACAGCAACTTCGATTAAAATAGAAAAATCCAAAACTACTAATATTTATCAATTTCATATCACCCGATACTTCTCAAGTTATATAATATATCCTGCGATCTACGCAATATCAGACTTTTAAACAAAATAATATTAAAACAGGAAAATTACATCACGCAATCGCCGAACTTGCTTGCGAAGACCGGTGACCTCATCCTCAAAATCCGGCTCAATTCGCACCTGAAACTCATCTGAGTTAGCACCGTACGCCGCCGATCTCGCGCTTAATCCCTCTCTACAACCAATCAGCCAAAATCAAACCACAGCCGCCACAGAAACAGCAAAAAGTCATCTATATTATAATGAAAAATGTAACGGATTGGTTTGGTTTGTGAAATACCTCGATCCATACGAGCTAGACATTGGTGAAGACAATCAGAAACTGAATAGTTCCAGAATCCCGGAAAACCCTCCGATTGAAAGACGACAAGAAACAAGTATTCCCTCGAATTGTGGTGGTGTTAGATAGAGAGGACAATTCCAAGTGCACAGAGAAATTGTAGAGAGAAAAAAAATCAAACCGTATATTAACGGCCCGTCCCCTCTTCATTCGGCCCAAGTTTATGAAAAGTCCAATCCATTAATGGGCCTGCTTTAAGAAATAAGAATTTAATGGGCCCGATCCACACAAAAAAAATTGAGAGTTCTCTAATTAAATAGTGGGTCGATTTCGGCTAGCGATCGCGGATTTTTCTTATGAAAATAATAAAAGCAGTGTCGGTATTTCCCATTGAAAAAGGCATAAACTTTTCCCAAAGGCACAATTTGGATACAATAATGCTTCTTTTTCAAGTGATTATGATGTGATAATGATAATGTGGGGACTTAATTCATTTCTTTACACACTTTTTCCTCCTGTTTTTATTACATTATTAAGTCAATGTTTTTATTTAATTACACGTGGCTATTATATAAAATAAAGTGACCGATTTAAGCTATGAAAGGACAACAAAGTCCCCCAATTTTGAGTATCATTAATGAGATACATAAATATAAGAGGTATACTCCTCCGCCCCATTACACTTATTCAGTATTCTTTTTCGAACCGTCTCATATCACTTGTCCACTTTCTAATTAAAAAAATTTGTCCATTGTCTATATCTCGACTCTAAATAATTATATATGTCTCACACTTTTACCGCACAAACTAATTATAAACAATTAGTTAATTGTATTTATCTCGTACTTTTATTATATAAAAGTATGAGACCCATATAAAGCTGTGTCGAAAAGAAAGTAGACAAGTGAGATGAGACGGTGTAATATTATTGTTAACTAGTACTACAAAAAAAATCTACATGTCATATGTGCTATAATTTTCAAATTATTTATTGTTAAAATATGATAAGGTATATTTCTTCATATCATTATTATCTTTTATAAAATTGAAATTGGTTTATTAAATATTTTTTTCTAGAGAGAGGATGGTAATTTTATTATTAAAGAAAATTGCAGTGTTAAATAGTTTTTATATTATGGAACAAAAAGTTGATAGAACGAGGTCTTTTTCTTCTTTTTGTGGAGTGGGAAAATATTGTGATAAGTATTTTGAATATAAAAGTTTCAATTAAGGAAGATTCTTTAAATTAGTAACACATCTCATTATTACAAAAAATACTCTTAATACTACTTAATGGGGGGGCATATTCATGCACCATATGAGTCTTGATAATGATTATGCTTGCCTAATTTCAAATTGATTAGTTAGATTCATCTTGTCACATAATTGCCCTAATTAACTTTAATAGGGGGTTAATTATCTTTTTTAAACCCACATAATTAACCCATGCTTTCAAGATTAATTTGGCCACTATATTCCATATTATAATGTCCAAACTCGGTATTCACTATACACGTGAATCCAATTTACAAAATTTTGAATTTTTTTCGAATATGTTTATCGTATATTTGATTCGTGTTTATATATTCGGAATTACATGTCTTTTATGTTTATTTCTTTGTTTGGTATGTACTTCCCACTCAAAATATGAATAATATACAGTTAAACCTCGATAAAGTAATAACCTTGGAACCGAGAAAAAATATTCATTTAATAAGGTTATTACTTTATCGAACATTATTTTAGTATATTGACCTATATCGAGATCGGAAGAAATTATTATCTTAATGAGATTATTACTTTATCGAATATTACTTATCGAGGTTTAACTTTAGATGAAATCTTGAAACTATTGTGATAGAAATAATTAAAGTTTGGAAATAATTATTTCCTAGTTGCTTGGATGGATTTGACATAATTGTAATCCACTATGGTTATTACATTGACTTCAAGTTCTAGTTTCATACTGGAACGGTAATAATACTTGCTCCTTTTTATTCTTCAAAATGGAAAATGTAAAACTTATTGTTAGTTTTTACAAATTTAATATTATTAATACAATCAACATTAAAGACTATTGTATCAATAAATATATAACTCATTCGATATTTCTCACTCCTACCATAATAATTTATCTAGGTTAATTCAATCTCTCCTCTTATTCCGAATATAATTAAAAAAAAACTCAAAAGTAATTTCTTTTTCCTTCAATAAACCGAATATTTTGTCAAATCAGTTAAATTCAACAATAAATAAAAATTGATTAGTTGTGGGACATTTACAGTTTGAAAACCCCACAAACCAACTAGAAAATGTGTCCTTTTTAGGTCAATGTTTTTCTACAACTATCATCATTTTGAAGGTGAAACTAATTTGGGATACTCAAGATTTGAATGAAATTAAGTGGGCTTATGCAATTTAATTATTATTGGTAATTAATTACATGTCCTTTGAGTTTTGAGTTCCGTATTAACCAATATAATCTACGTCATTTATTTTTATATAGTCTAATCGGAAACTAATAGTACACTCATTCATAAAATGATCTAGTGATGGAATGAAGAATTCGTAATTCATAAATCATTAAGTTCGGATCTACCAATATTACTAAAACGTGAAATAATATATTATAAATTATTGGACTTTGTTGTCAAAATTATGACTCGTGTAACACCAAGAGAGAGAGAGAGAGAACTGAAAAGTAATCAAAGTTGATATCCTTTTCCTTGTCGAAATCCTGTCGTGTTTTCTCTCCTTTTTGTTACTTTCAACATCTAATCATTATGTGATTGAAGTTCGTTCCAGACATACATATATGCAACCGGTCGGCAGGGATTTTCTAGCTAAAAAAGTAGTGTAATACTTTATTAATCCCGCCCAAACTTTATTGTTTAAATGAAAAATATTTTCAGAGATAAGTAAAGTAAGTGGCAAATGTGAACAATGGTTTGTATCGCTTCGCAAAATTATTGTCATTATTATAACGATATATAAGAAGTATGACAAGTAGACATGCCCATTTTCAAATCGAAACTGGCTAAAACTTGGTTTTAAACCGGAACCGAAATCGGCATAAACTGGAACCGGTGCAAACCGAAACCGTCTTGAACCGTAAACCGACGGTTTGTGTTTCGGTTTACTCTTTTTCAAACCGTGAAATCGCCGGTTTCAAACCGTGGGTTCCAAACCAGATAAAACCGCCGATTTCACCTATTAAGAAAAAAAATTATTGAATATCTAATTCTTCTAATTTTTACTTATATTTAAAAAAGCTATTCATTTAAAATACAAATTAGAGATTTAAATTAACTATTCATTTATCAACTGGCGGTTTCAAACCGCAATCGGAATCGGAACCGAAAATGGGCATGTCTAGTGACAAGTAGAGATTTAAATTGTCGACAAATGATATACTCCCTCCGTCCTATTTATATTGGTTCATTGCCTTTCCAGCACAAAAATTAATAAAGTAGAGTATGTGATAAAGTAAGAGAGAAAATGAGTGAAATGATGAAAGAGTGAATAATAAAAAAAGTAAAAAAAATAATAAAATATAAGAAAATGTACGTATGTGGAATGATTGGGTGTGGTGCAGCGCAGTTCCCAATGTTTGAATTTAAATTTGCGTGTCGTCCGACGTGTTCCTGTCTCAAATCATGAAGTTCAGACAAATTTTTCATCTTATGAATATTTATTAAATAATCCCAAAAATAATTTATTTGGACAACAAGTATCAATTTTTTTTAATGACGAGCAAACTTTATAATATTACGAGAATAAAATTGAAATGAGATCTTGAATCTTATAAACCATTAATGCTTTGCTTAACCCTCGGAATTTTATTTCTTATATTTTACTATATGACCAAAAATATGTATAAATGGTGCACATATCATTTTCTTCATTATCGTCTTCGTCATTATTATTATTAGAAAATTAAAAGGCCACACCCTTCATATGAATTGAAAGTAAATTAATTCATCCCCAAGAGAGTAACATATTTAAGCCATTTCCTACCAAATTCGAAAATGAAATTTCGTAATGTAACTAATTTTGCCATTTTGTATACCAATATATCAAGAACATATCTAACTAATTCTTTCTTTTTCCTACGTAGCTTTGATTCAAAAAAAATAAGTTATACCTCGTTTTGCAATCTTGTTATAACTAATTACGTATATATATTCAATCGAAGCATATAGCGTAAGTCATTTATAATTAAACGATCATATACAGTTAAATATCCACTCTACGAAAATGTGTTTAATCCAAGTTATCACGAGGAAAACAATGCATGTACGAACTTCCAAATCACAATCTTGTAAACCTCTACAAAATAGACAATTTAGTCACAATATTAATATGATATTAAATCAATGCATGTATAGTCAAATTGTCACGTTTAAGAAATAAATATATGCAGTTAATCCTTTTTTTTCTTTTTTTTTTTCTACTATTTCCTTTAGATAAAGATATCTTAAAATATAATCTAGTTCAATGCAAAAGCATAATTTGCTTAGAAACCACTCTCTCTCTCTCTCTTTCTCTCTCATGACTTGAATTACAAGTATGATTTTTTCCGTTAATTAATTACCTTTAAATCACACCATTACATCCCTTCACTAAAACATCCTTTCCCAACCATATGTCTCCACATTCTTGGCCTATAAATCCTCGAATCTCTATTACACCATAGTTCGATAAAATCATAAAACGGTCCGTTCTTTCTCACGTAAGCTCAACATGGGAGGCAATTCTTCCGGCGCGAAGCCGAAGCTAAGGAAAGGCTTATGGTCGCCGGATGAAGACGAAAAGCTCTACAACCACATCACGAGATTCGGAGTTGGCTGCTGGAGCTCAGTCCCAAAACTAGCCGGTACGTACAAAATCCTTTCTTTCTTAATTTCTTCAATCAAGAGAAGAAGATTTTTGAATTAATTCATCCATGCAGGTCTGCAGAGGTGCGGCAAAAGCTGCAGATTGAGATGGATTAACTACTTGAGGCCGGATCTCAAAAGAGGGATGTTTTCACAACAGGAGGAGGATTTAATCATTAATCTCCACGAAGCTTTAGGCAACAGGTTTGTAAGAGTATTAGTACTCCCTCCGTCCCACTCCATTAGTCCATTTTCTTTTGGGCACGGAGAACATTATTTTAAGTTTAAAAAAAAAGTGGACTAACGGAGTGAGACGACCCGAAAAGGAAAACTGGACTAATAGAGTGGAACGGGGGAGTATTACACTTCTGTATCAAGAATAATTATTCGTGTTTTTTGTAAGAACAACTTCATGGATTTTCTTGCAGATGGGCTCAAATTGCGGCGCAATTGCCCGGTAGAACGGATAATGAGATCAAGAACTTCTGGAATTCAAGCCTCAAGAAGAAGCTTTTGAAGCAAGGAGTGGACCCCAGCACTCACAAAGTACTAATCAAGGATGAGAGGGAGATGATGATGCAAGAAGGGATTCCCACTTCATCCTCTGCAATGCAGCAAAATTACAACTTAGCCACCAAATCTTCAATCAAAGAACTCTATGATGATGATCATCATCATCATCTCTTCGAGCTTGAATCGAGTCTTGACAGTCATGGATTCACCTCCAGCTTTTGTGACATCTTGAGGCCTTATGAGAATGATCCGATCAACCCCATTAGTGGGTTCAATTCGATGCCGACTTTAACCAACTTCGATCACCAAAGCTTGGCGGAAACAGAGTTTTTAAACCACTCTTCTTCGAGGATGAGTAAGTTTACGATGAATGAAAGCTTGATGCAAATGAACGGCGGCGCGCTTCCGTGGGACGATGAGAGTAAGGTGGATGAGGTATTTCAGTTCGAGTTCAGTGGGATTCAGATTGAGGAGAGGAAGAGTCAGAGTGTGGGTGATTTTGCGGCGTATGCATTGCCTCAGAACATGAATGTGTTCGATCATCGTATGTAAATTTGTACATAGGAAAATACACTCCAAATACAAAGACACAAACTGTAGCGGGATTTGATTCGTGTAAGAAGAAGAGCATTAGATTTCTGTGTTATTGGTTTGGGGATTTGGTTAAATTGATGTTTCAAGTTTCAACAGTTTATGACTTCAAAATAAGAGGTGGATTTTTTTCTCTTCATTATTACATGAGAGTGACAACAATGATGCTAACGTCGCATGATATGTGTATTTCAGTCTCGTATTTTATTTCAATTCGAGCTAACTCCAACGATAGGTGCCTTAATTGACATTAACTTGTGGATTTAAATTGAAAGAAGTGGTTTTCTAAACGGAAACATGTTTCCTTGATGCCTAAAACCAATGGTGTTGATTAAAGTTAAGTCCGTTTATGTTAATTTATTCCTATTAATTAATTAGTAGTTACTTGATGTCTTGATGATTGTATTTAATTAAACAACCCTTAATATGTTCTAACTACCAACTGATTACTTAGAATTAGCGTGTTTGGGGGTTAGCACCTACTATCTACCTAGGGCAAGAAAAGTAAATGAGGGTGCAAGTAAAATGTATTTCTAGGTTGATTTAATAAGGTGAAAGAAAATAAGGAGAAAAATAAGATGATACAATGAAGAGAGCCTTAGCTCTCATTTTTTTTTTTTTTTTTTTTTTTTATTGTATCATCTTGTTTCTCCTTATTTTCTTTGGTTGGTGCGGGCCTCCGTCCCTCAAATCGTGGTTGGTGCGGGCCTCCGTCCCTCAAAATCGTGGTTGTATCATCTTATTTCTCCTTATTTTCTTCATCGTGGTTGGTGCGGGCCTCCGTCCCTCAAATCGTAAAGAATTCCAAATTTTCTATGTATTTTTAAAAATTATTATTCCCCTCCGCGATCATTAGTAGTTTGCTGAAAATAGTGCATCAATCACTTTCAACATTATTAACTTCGGAAATCATGTAGTTTAATCATGCTAACTAAATCATCATATTATGGTTCCCATTAACCATGGAAGATGTCAAAGCAATAACCCTAACTCTGCCCCATACTTTAATAATTGACTTTGGGTGCTTACTAATTACTATCTTCAATTTATATGACCAATCTAAATTTAAATGTAAATCAAATACTATAGAATCTGGGAATCAAATACAGAGAGGGCCATCCATGGCTGCACACGTTTGAATGGATTGAGCCCTATTTGTCCATTGCAAGAGAAAAGGAAAGTCTGTTTTCTCCAATTTAGGGTTATTCGTTTGGCCCTCACATAAAAAGAAATCTCACTGAAAAACAAAACCACTAGAATCTGAAATTGGAGTGAGAAAACGAAGGAGAAAGAGCCCTCCCAACTAACTTCAGTATCATATGAAAGGTACACTTCTTAGGACCATTAGCCTCACCTAGAGAGAGAGAGAGAGAAAGAGAGAGGTTAGCAACTTTAAGATACGTCAGTTGCATCCACCAGTCAAATCTACACCAATTAATATGGCAACATAAATTATGAGAACCATCGCTATCCTAAACCTTAAGAGTCCAAAATAGACACGAATACAAGTAGAAATCAAACCCAGAAAAACAGAACGTCCCATAATGTCGGCACAAGTTAACTAGTTTTAATGTCTACCAAGTATAAATTTAATAAAAAGGACCACAAAAGAAAGCATCAAGTGTATATTCATGAGGCCAAGAGTTATTAAGTCATAACAACAAATAAGATAAAGCGAATAATATCTTAAACAAACTAGCAAACTGCTTGTGAGATAACAAGAAACTGGAGTTCAAAGTCCATGCAGAAGTGATCGATCATGGTTATGTAACACAAATCCTTGTGAAAAGAAAGTACACGAGGAAAACCGGCTTAACTGATTCAGATCTTCGATATCAGAATGGTGGGACTCGGCTTAGCAACGCCATTGTCTTTTACGTCGTTCTCTTTAGTCTCTATCTCACATATGCTGGGTGGCACATCCACTGCAGGAGAGCAATTGAAGAATCCATGTGGCTGTAAAAGAAAGCAACACGACTAAATATCGGACTTGCGAATTTCAAATCAAGAGAACAGGCAGCTATGCAAGAAATCCACATGAATGAACTCTCGTATCAAGATGGCAAAACTATCACAAGCAGCAACAGCCTTACATGCTCAGACCAAGTCGAGCATATATTTCCTAAAGCTATTGTTATATGTGCATCTTATGTGCTCAAAGAAAACACTTAATTTTGGTATAACTGCATTTCCCCAACAGATGAGAAAGATGGCATTCGAAAAAACTACCTGAAGCACGAAACCTATGTGCTCCACAGGCATTACAGGCCAGTCTTCCAGACGAGGAACGTGTGTAATGCCAAAAACATACCTATATGAATAATGATAAATCAAAATGCAGTGAGAGACGAAGTATTTCAGAGCAACTGTTAAAAGACTATATTTCTGAACATGAAACAGACCAGAGAACAATATCGTTTTCCTCCAATGGCCGATTATGTTTTACCCACGAAGCTAATCCTTCACCAACACGTGGATTCTGGTTAGGAAACTCTCCACCAGGGAAATCCTCTCCACGTACATATTGTGTAACCCACAGATTGTGCTTCAAAAATGCAGCTCTTCTCAGAAATTTAGCCTCGGGACCAGCCAATGGCAAACAATTTGAGCCGGGTACCAGCTTGTAGCCTGTAAGCTGTCCACTCCGATTCACAGTTCTTGTGTTCCTTATCTGAATGGAACAATAAAGCCAATTACATAATCAGAAAGAACTTAGACAGTTCTCGTGCTATTGATGAGTCAGAAAAAGAAGATTCATCCTGTCCTGGAGAAGAACAATCAACAACCACAAACATCACTTAACTGACATTTGGTGGATAAGATAATTTAAATCACACGTTCAACTCATGAAATATGTAAGGATGCTTACGATCCAATGGCGAGCAGATAATGGATCACAATCACGCATTGCTTCTAACTCGGATTTAAGGATAGTTTCCTCAGCATAGAATGCATTATTGTGAACATTGTCGTTTCCAGGTTCTTCAACTCTGACATTCACTTCAACAACCTGAAGAAAATGGGAATAGTAGCAGAACAAAGAAGTAAAAGCTTGTCTATTATCTTTTGAAGAATCCATCATAGCCAACAATGCCACCATACAGGAAAAGTTACTAATTCTGGGTCAGATACCTGATTGTGCGCTTCTCCTGGTTTACAATCGACAGCCATATCCATACGGGCAACAAAGAAGTGTTGATGAACTGGAGCATATAACCCGGGTGCAATGGTTGTACCATATTTTCTAACTTCGCCAGGTTGCAGAGCTCCTAAACTCAGGATTCCAGTAAGTTTAACTTCAGCTTCAATCTTCCCATCCTGGAACCGACAAAAGACTTATCTTAAAAGGCAGATCATATCATAGTAGTACATTTGGTTGGCTCATGGAACTAGGGGAATCACAGCTCCAAACAACGTAAAAAGGTAAAGATAGTTTCACTTATAGAAACTGGGAGTTAAGGAAATAGGACATTCAACAGCGAACCAAGGCTACCATACACCTCTGTACAGAAAGCTTGCAACTAAACTACAGTTATCATCAATTTTGACAGAGAAAAAAATCTGTTCGAAGTTATTTTTTCTCTCAATTTAGTCCTAGTTGGATATAGCTGACAAACCTAACACTATGTTTAAGAGAAAGGTAAAACTCTAAAGTAGGCATATGAAACATCATGTTATTAAAGTAGGTAGCAGTTTCCATCGCCCATCATCCGTCATGTTATAGAACATGCAAGCACCATTAGCGAATGCAATATACTTGCCTGATAAAAGTGCCAGTAAAATCCATACTCATAGTTAGCCACAGTGCAGATAAAAGAAACAGTAAGACGCCTTGATCTTCGGACTTCAGCCATGCCAGTTCTCCAATCTTGATGCTTCCATAGTATTCCATGATCTTCTTCATGCAAGCATACACAATTTTCAATAGTGTCAACTCCTCCAGTAAAGTTTGTAAAATGAGCATCAAAGTACTTTATATATCCCAAGCAATCACATCCCTGAAAAGGAAAAGTGACTTAGATTAAAGTTTCATATAATATAAAGATACAATAACTTAAACAGAACGGACAGTCAATTTCCAAAGGGACTAGAAACCTTCTTCAGAGAATGAGCATTCTTTCCTAGGCCATCTTCCCCAGCATCAAATGCATTTTTTCTGTAATGAGGATCATTAGGGTCGCCATAGGGCACAACCATCTCCACAAAACTCAACCTATGCGCTATAGGTCTCCTTCCCCGGCTACCATCAACATAGGCAACAGAATGGATGACCAAACCCTCCCTTGGGGTGAAACCAATGCGAAAGTTCCACTGCTCACCAAAATTTCAACCATTATGTTGACTAAACTCAGGCTGATTATGTGCATGTGTGTATAAAATAATAAAGAGAGAGAAAAACCTTCTGCCATTCAACGTAATGCCCATTAATACGATAACTTGGGCCTTCAGGCTGAACAATTTGAAGTGGTTTCACATCACTTCTATCTACTCCTCCCCTTGTTTCACCAGGAGTATAGTTTCTCAGAGGATCAGCTGGTGGCAAAGGAACAAGCTTCCGATCTTCAAACTCGATAACCACCATATTTTGCATATCAACAAGCACATGAATTCCTTCGACAGGCCGTGCATAACCATTATCCAGTGGGCAGTCACTCTCCGTCCGGCAAAAGATAAGTGGTTTTGCAAGTCTATGACTAGGAGCATCAGCCTCACTGTGGTATCCAACACACCTGGAGTAGGAATTCAACACCAAGACCACTAAATGAGTACACTAACAAGGTTTTACACAGAGCATACCATTACATATACTAACCATGGATCGACCATGACAAGATCCATATCATCGATGCCTCTCTTCTTCATTGCCTCTATAAAAGGAGGATAATCTTTGACAACAGCTTCACATTCAGCATATTCTGCAGCATCCTACAATTGAAATGAGAAAAAAATTACGCTAACGGATTGGAATTGCATTGTACCTAAAAGAAGTGAAAAGCCAAATATGGTCCAAAAAAAGCACATATATAAACGAATCAATCCACATAGCGGCGTTCCTCGTTTCAGGAAACTCAAGACACGTAAATTTTTTGGTAGAAGAATTATATAATCCTTAATATGTTGTATGCATGCAGTTTAAAAGAAAGGGCTAGAAATATTTTTGCAATGAGTGGTAAGTCAGGGTCCATACTACAAACCAAATGCACTGAAAGTACATGAATTTAGTCAGATACCATTGGTGGCTGAACATCGGGGACAACTGAAGCAGATATAACTTTTCCTCGATGATGCCCCCCTCGCGTAGTCGCATGTACTTCTGTCAACTCAACGATCCACAGACCTGTCTCATTTGACTTCTTGTTGTATACAACCAATCTGGCTCGCCTTGGTGGGAGCTTACTAGAAATAGCAGGTCCCCCTTTGGTTCTAGCCAACAATGATGGTTGAAAAGGAGGAAAGAAATAAGCATCTGCCAGAGCAACTACATGCTTTTCTGGTTCCAACAGAACCACTTCAACAAACCTCATGCTATCTCTAACCTGGAATACCAAAATTATAACAAAAAGTATCAAGTAATATGAGATTATAATTGCATCAACCTCATATTAGCAAGAGTAATTTTACCTCAGGAGTAGCCCCAGCTGCTCTGACAGTAGCCACAGCCACAGAGATTTCAGTAGCTGATAACGGATCCAGAGGATGTTTGGTTTGAGCCCTTGTCATGACTTGGACCCCTGAACAAGAAGAAAGCATTGATATATAAGCAACTCTTCCTAGGCAGTGATATCAGTGACAAAAGTTCACTAGGGATTTAGCATCATCAATATTCTCCAATCCACATTAGAACGATGAACTCTAAGAATTTCACAGAGATAACACAGTATTCTAACTGCAGGTGCAAAGTTGTGGAAAAAGTGGCATAAAAAAGTAAATAACGATCAATTATGTTCCTTACATTACATGTTATTTCTCTAAGTGTTCATTGACTGTGAGGAAGCAAAGTCAGTTTCAAACACACATAATCAGCCTCACAAGAAAATCTATTCTTTGTCTTTCACCGATACAGGACACAAACACTATCAACCGACAGATTCATCCACAAAAGCCTTGAACTTAAAAATAAAGCATTAAAATCTCAACAGCATGCCAGACAGATGCATCCAGAGACACCAAAATGGTTCGATCATCCACTTCTATAAAACCACCATATGATTTCAAAGAACAAAAATAGAAAACTCAAGACACCAATCAATGTACATCACATGCTTATATTTTCAACATAAACCAAAAGAATGCAATATAATTCGACGCTAAAATTGAAAAATATCAACACTTCCGATATGGTAGCGGCAGAACAAAATAAAAATAAAAATAAAATAAAAAAAGGGCAACACGAACAGTATATGATCGCATTTCACAAAAAAAAAATTGAGAACGGTTAATACCTTTGGCTGAGGCCTTGGAAGAAGGCTCCGGTCTAATCAAGGTCGCCACGGTAGCGGCCGCCTCCTTCTGATCATTGGCAGCGGGAGGTACAGCCCAATCAGCAACGCCGTTGGCGGATACAGACTCACGGCGCAGCACGGTGGCCGAATCGCCGGCGCCGGCTGTACCACCGCAACAGGCAGCCGTCTTCGGAGCAGCAACCGTCGCCTTTTTCGGAGTTGTGGCCATTGTAACTGATTCGCAATCTCACCGAGTCCACCGCAATGAGTGTCGCAATCTACTGACATACAGCAAAGCGCTCGAAATCTCTCACTCCGCCACAAACCCCACCACCTCCGACGCCACCACAATTTATAGATGCAGATTTTTTCCGTTGTAGGTTTTCCGTAACGTAAAAACAGTGAAACTGAAGGTGAAAACTAGGGATTCCTTTTTTGATCAACAATTAGTGTAGCTATCTGTATTTATAGGCAGTTCCCTATTTCTGCAGGAGAGAGAAGGAAGGGGAGAGAGAGAGAGAGAGAGAGCGGGCGAAGGCGTGAAGATCCCTGCAGAACCACACGTGATCGGGGTTCCTTTTATGCTAGGAGTGGGAGCACTGTACCCCATCGATGGCCCCAAATCAATTATCTCACACTTTAAATTTTTTTCACACTTACATATGTTAAAATTTGGGGGTGGGAGGTGCAGTGCTCCCACCCCTAGCATAAAAGTTTTCCGTGATCGGGGCTTTTAAAAGGTAATTCCTCGCAGGGAAAAAAGGCATTATTTTTTTTATTTTCTATTTATTTTTTGTCAGGAGCTTATTAGATAAGTAGGGCTGCGGGGAAGTGATAGGCGCATTTGCTTTTAGATAATTACGGTTATTACCCCGATTTTCCTAAAAGGCCAATGTGTAAAATCTACTAATTTGGATACAAATATCAATTTATAGAATGAAATCATCTTACTATTAACTAAGCAGCAACTTCTATAATGAATCCAAATAGTGCCAAAATCAAGACGATTTTGCAGTTTCTTTGATACAATAGGGAGGGACTACTTGTGATCTCTCACTCCCAAATGTTGATATATACACAAATCATTTACAGTTAAACTTTGATAAAATAATAATTTCGCTAAGATAATAATTTTTTCCTGTCCCGATATTGATCAATGCATTAAAATAATGTTCAATAAAGTAATAATCTCGTTAAATGAATATTTTTTATCGGTTCCAAAATTATTACTTTATCCAGGTTTAACTGTAATTTTTTAATTATTCTATTATTATAGAGATAAAAGTCAAAACTATACTTATCATCAAACTTCATAATTATAAAAATATACATAAACTTTGAATTAAATGCATTTATGTATACCATGACTCATTTACCCCTATATTTGCCCTCTCTAACACTGTTAACACTAACTGCACTCATCTAACTTAGACACTCCTTCTTGCCATGCAATCTGATAAATTAGACCACATTCTCCATAAAAAGCTTTGTAAAAGAAAGGGATATTCAACTTTATATAAAAGAGATAGGATCTTCACCATAACGCACCCCTTCATGTGTAAGCCGGTATAAACATCGCACTACTACACGTGGAAACAAATGGTCATAGGGAATGGTCCTACATAGGGACCTAACAAACCACCACCGACTTGGACCCGCTCTGATATAATGATAATTTAGGCCACATTCCCCTTAAAAGACCTTGTAAATGAAAGGAATATCCAACCTTATATAAAAAAATCAAGATCTTCAACAAGTTGATGTGGATACAATAATAGGCTTTAACACAATCAACACCATTCTTGCCTGCCCATTCTCGACTCGTCTGAACCTGGAAGATTCGTGCGCCTTCCCCATGCAGTCAGCACCATTCTTACTCCATCTGTCTCATTAAAAGTCTCTTTCTTTCTTAATTGAGTGATGCATTAAAAATGTCATTTTTTTTAAATACAAAGAATGTGTAGACGTTAATTACTTAAAAGTCAAACAATATACATCACACAATGTCATTTACTTAATCTTCATGCCGAAAAGAAAGATAACGCTTTCAATGGTACGGAGGGAATAATTTATTTTTCATCATTCTTGCATTACTAGGTTGTTACCCGTGGTTTCAAAGACATAATATTGCACGTTTTAATTTGTCATCTTTCTTGCATTATTAGGTTGTTAGCCGTGGTTTCAAAGACATAATATTGCACGTTTTTATTTGTCATCTTTCCTGCATTACTAGGTTGTTAGCCGTGGTTTCATTGGTTTCAAGTACGTAATATTGCATGCTTTTATATTCTTTTTGGTGTGTATTAACTTTAAATAATTGTGAACTTTAACTCCATCCTCTCTAATTTATTTCTTTAAATAATTGATGTATATTAAGTTTAAATTATTATTATCCATTATCGAGTAAGGTAGTTTTAGGTGCATCTTGAACACTAATTTTACTAATTAAGCCAAAGTTTTGCTTTGTACGGTACCTTGATTATGGTCAAGCTAAAGGAATAAAATTGTATCGTCACTACCAACAATTATCTTTTATATACAGTGATAAGCGTTTAAGGTCCAACAGTAATATTTTGGAATTTTTAGGGACGAATGAACAATCATTATTTCCCTATTAAATTTTCCGTCTTAAGAAATTCAACTAGCAAAAATGGAGTATATGAGTAATTTAAAGATCACAGAAACTCGAATGAATCAATCTCACGAGTGTTTTTATAAATTAGGGATTGAGCATGAATTGGAATAATGGATCAATGTATCTGAATTTATAGGTTTGATCAAAGTGTTAATACAAGATTCTATCCGACCTTACATGAGTTCGACCTTAAAGGAGACCAATTGTTTATAGATTTGATTATTTTGGTACTAAGGTGTCTCCTTGTCACTAAAGCCATCGATAAGAATGCATTAATAAAGAAGATTTGATTAATTCTAAATAAATCATCATAGATTTTTTGGTGTTGCAAGTATTAAAGTAGAGCAAGTTGCAAGTACCAAAGTGGGGGATGTCGTGTACTTGTATTTTAAATCCAGAAACCAGCCAAGAGATTCATGTATGAAAGTGAAACCCCACATATTCCAGATTCCACTACAATAATTGAGGGATGCTTTTCCCTCAATATTAATAATGTTAATAAAATATTATTCATCTGCACCATGCTTCGGTGGCAATGACTAATGTTTGTCAACTTACTATCAATATCAAATCTTGAATTTTATGCAATAAATATTAAATAATAGTCCTTCCATCTTACTCCAATATTAGGTTGTTTTATTCTATTAGTTTTTTTTTATTTTAAAATATAATTCTTAACATATTTTAGGGACCACTATTTTATATTTTTTTATCTTTTCATTTTACAAAAAATGTCTTGTTTTATTTTTCTGGAGTGTAAGAAAAAAGTGTAATATTTCTTAAAAAGGAAGTGGGCTCGCTCCACACATTTATCAACTTGAATCAATTTTTAAAAAATAATTAATTGTATAAATCTCACACATCTACTTTACAGATCAATTGTAATCAATTTGTAATAATTAATTAGATGGATCTTACATCTTTACCAACCAAAATCAACTCTTCCTATGAGACGTAGGGGTACTACTTTATACACAATTTTCTTAAATCTCCATATTGAAAAGAAACTGAACTAATAGAGTGAAATGGAGGGAGTAGTAGTAACAATTTTGTGTAGTCTATGTCAAGTATATATACTTAATATAATTCATGATTTTAATATATAGTTACCTTAAGAAATAAATTGGATAGACTCGTTTTTGTTGCTAAATATCCGTATTTGTTTCTTCACACCCCAAAATTCGTTTTACCAGGAGAAATAGAGCATATAATGTAGACTATGGATTGTTAAAATAAATTTCATACGTAATTATAATATTGTTATTCAAATTATTAATAGATTACATTGCATATACTACAAAGCAAATCAATTTGATTTCGGCAAGCACAATACATATAAATGAAAGGCAAAAAACACATTAAATGACCAAGCATCAGAGTGCACGTTATACGCCCTAAGTTTGATACTGTAATTTGATAATCCTAATAAAATAGTATAAAACAAGTACAACATTTAAAACATGAAATATAAAACTGGATATAATTTCTTAAATTAGTACACTATTTAAAATCATTAATCACTAAAATTGGTACATCTAGTAAATTAATATAACGACCTATTTTACAAAAAGTGAATTTAGGCAAAACGAATTGATATTTAGTAAAAGAAAAGTTAGAACGACTTTTGTAACATGAGATTGGTAGGTGAATACTCTTATGCAATCCACTTATAATAAGTGATCCATCCCTTCTACACTTTATAAGGTGAAAAGACATCAATAGGAGAAGCATAATCATAATTACTTGTCATTTTCTGTCGTTTTTTCCGTCCCATAAAAAGTCCCATAAAAAGTATTTTATTTTTCTTTTTAGACCATTTCATAAAAAGTGTTTTATTTCTACAAAAAATAAATAATATATAGACCAGAATTAACAAGTGAAAAGTCAAATAATTTTTACTAACACAATACAAGTTTTTTAATCTCCGTGCTCCATAAAAATGAGACATTTTTTATAGAATGGAGGGAATAATTTTTTTTTTTTCTGTCCTATGAGGTTGAGTAGACGAAGGGAGTCACTTTTTTATGTGGACTAAATTGACACCCACTTGATTTGATGGTTGTTCCACTTCCTTCTCTAAACCATATTCAATAGTCGGCGGTGCATTACACAATAAGCTGACTTTTGTTGCGAATTTCCCTATCAAACAGATGTGTGCATGATTTTTTTGACAATATATTAACGATAGGGAGAGATATAAAGGACGGAAATGGTTCGGATGGATATTAATATATAATGCTCCCTCCGTTCTATAGAATACATCTCATATTCTATTTCGAACTGTCTCATAAAATATATCCTTTTTTAAAAATGATAAATTGTTACAAATACCTTACTTGTGAAACCCCACCTCTTTATATACTTATACACACAATTTTCAATTCTTCTTAATAATTATACCCAAGAAAAAAGGAGACACATTCCATAGAATATTATGATAAATCTGCAATGTATTAAGGTAAAAGAATTGTTTATTGGGCTTGTTCTAACAAGACATAGATTCTTAACACATGAAAGGTTTATTGGACTTGTTTTATTTGAGGAGATGTATGAATTATGGACTAGCCCACATGGTATCGAAAAAGGACCATAAGACTATAGGATCCATGCATCTACTAACAAAATTGAAGTACGTCATAAGTTCCCTTTTTCTCCAAATTGAGATAAATGTTGGTGTCGAAATTTGAGCAAATTGAAATAAATTATTAAAAATTTACATGACATAATTATATACTAACATATTAACTATACCAGGGATCATTATAATATGCTAATAGACAAATAATATGAAAAACCCAAAAAAGGAATCGATGCATATCAAAGGGACTGACGGAGTATATGGTAGAACTAATATTAACCCTATCAACTCCTTGAATACCGTATTTCGATATATCGTGATTTAGTAGGAATCGGTATGGTTCGATATCGTGATTTAGTAGGAATCGGTATGGTTCGATATACGATATGTACTGTGGTATATCAATACATGATATATACCGAGGTTCGGTATGAATCGATATACTACAATATACGGTATATATCGCAGTATATCGATAAACGGTATATATTAAGGTTCGGTATGAATCGGTATACTACGGTATTCAATATGTACTGAAATTTTGATATGCAACGGTATACCACGGTATTGAAAATCTCATACCATTGTACCAAAAAACTTCGATACAGTGTCATACCGTACCAAAAATATCGATATACCGAAAATTCAATATTTTCAGTATTTTTGGCATAATATATTCGGTATACCGATTTTTCGACATATCGTAACACCCTAATTGGGAGTTAGCAGTTTAATGAAAAGAAACAAACAGAATTTATAGCACATTAGAGAATTAGATACAAGCATTAGAAGAAACCCTCAATGAAACTTGAATTCAATAATAATGCTAAAGAATCACAATTGCAAGGATATATACCAGACAGCAGATAGCAAATAAAAGTGCACCACAATCAAAGATTCAAACAAATATTTGTTTGAGACTACTATTCTACTTCTACCAATATTCCTATGGATTTCGGCAAAGATTAAGTTAATCACAATCAATAAGAGAATGAAAATAACAGTTCGAGAGTCGATCAAGTACAAAGTAGAGTGTAATAGCCTATTAGTCAAACAGATTGCATGAGATAGAAACTTACATGCCACAAGAATTACAACCTTGGATATATATGAACCAACTTATGCCACAAGAAATACAACCTTAGAAATATATGAAATCAACCTACATGCAGGAAGCAATCCCTGACTATTCCATTCACAAAATGCAGGAAAAGCAAGATATGAGCTCAGCCTTAAGCAAGAACATTCAATTCGCTACGAAAAAAATTTGTTTTAGAACTCTCAGAGCGAAGGAATATGGTGATCAAACCCTGTAGTCTTAGTCAGAGTTCAAAAAATTCATGAATCATACTCAAGAAGACACACACCTTGTTAAAAAGTCTTTTTTTAAAGATAGAGAGTATAATTTGTTTCTATGCATATGACTTATGCAGTTTTGATCAGCACTAAACCAAAAACCAAGAACGAATTTTCAGTGAAATGGAAAAATCTCACAATCATACCAAGCACCACAGTGTAATTCTAATAAGACTAACTATGAAAGCATCATAGCAAACCAAATCCCTCTGAAGAACATCAACACTAAGGCAATAACATCAAAGAACAACAACAAAAAGCAGTACTAGACAATTATTCAAAATTATTGGGAATGCAACCAATGAGAACAAACAATTCATCATGAAGACATTTATAAGAGTATATAACCAGTAATTACTCAAAAATTCCCTCAAGCAATATCAGCAGTCACGATAGAACAAAGCGAAATTCAAAACAGTAAAAATAGCAAAAACCTAATCAAGCGGTGAGCACGACCGCGCCACCAGCCTCCTTGATCTTCTTCTCGGCATTCTTCGACACCAATTTGGCCTTCACGACAACAGGCTTGTCCGCCGGCAGCAGACCTTTCCCCAAAACCTTGAAGTAACCGAACTGCGTGACGTCCACGAGCGGCGCATTGTCCTTGGTCGCCTTGTCCTTCACCTCCTGCGGCACCAGCGACCAGAGGCGGTCGATGTTGACGGTGGGGCAGTGGAATTGGTTGCGGAGCTTGTGGAAGTAGCGCATACCGACCTTCCCGAAGTATCCAGGGTGATACTTGTCGAAGAGGATGCGGTGGTGGTGCATTCCTCCGGCGTTTCCGCGACCTCCGGGATGCTTTCGGTGCTTTCCGATACGTCCATGTCCGGCGCTCACGTGGCCTCGCTTCTTGCGATTCTTCTTGAATCTCGTCGTCATGGTGGAGTGGGAATGGAACGGCGGCACTGGAAGGAGGCAAATGGGGCTAGGGTTTCTGCAATTTATAGTGACTGTGCCAATGTGTATTTCTGTTAAAAGGGTTTCAGAACCACAATGAGGGTATATTACAGTACTGCCCTTTCGCTTATGTAGACAAAAGAGAAACTTTATGGATGGGCTCGGATCTAAAAATGTGAGCCCAAATAAGCCCAAATTTAATTTGTATAATAAATTAGCTAAATGTACATCTATTTGAGTTTTTTTAAAATGATCGGGACTCGATCATGATTTTGTGATCGGAATTTTCAATCTATCACTTGTGATGATTTCTAACCTATCATGTGTTCAATGTAACTACTTGTGTATGATCCGAACTCAATCTTTGATATATTACCTAGACTTTTTCCGTATCATGTGTTCAATAACTATTCTCTAGTTCATATTATGGACTCGAATTTTACTTTATGATTAGGATTGATAAGGACTTTTGATCTATTACATATTCTGTTGGTCCGGAGACAAATATCAGGTGTAGAGGGGGGGGGGTGAATACACCTGAGTACAGTTTCTTTTTCTCGATGAAGGTCAGCTGAAGCTGTTAGTTGCAACTGATGAACAGTGCCAAATACAACCTTCGATCGCCGGTCGAGTGGGTCAGCCCATCGAGCTCTCCCTCGACTTTTGTCGAGATTTCCAAACTCGACGAAGACTTTAGCGTGCAGATAAGTGTGGGCCCGGAGTTTGTCTCTTTTTGAAAACGTGTTTTCGCAAATTAAGTTCTTTTGGCTGTGTGACTTTTGAAATACGTTTTATGCAAACTTATGATTTTCAAAGGTTTGTATGCAATAAAACAGTAAAGAACACAAGCAATTTAACGTGGTTCGGATATGCAAGATCCTACGTCCACGGTCCTGAACAAGGCAGGATAACTTGTTGATTAATCTGAGCAAGTCTCAGCAAGGAAACTGTGCACATGACAGATCCTACTAAGTTATAGTCCTTAGCGACTTTACAATTCAAACCTAAGTTCGAAAGGGAGCGAAACAATCTCCAACTAAGAAGGAGTTCTTTCAATAAGAACAATTCACTAAGTGTGAACTCCTTCGAATCTAAGCTATAAATATGGCAATGAGTTTAGGTAGAGAAGAAAGGGATCTAAAGACTCTAGAGAGAAGAACCACAAAATATTCTAATAAATGCAGATTCTTCGCTGGATGTTCTAATGAGTTTGCTAGAGTGTTTGAGAGCTTGAGCGATTTTCCCTTTTGAATTTCGTTGTTCCGTGTTTCGTGTTTTTTCTTGTGTGTTTCGCTTGTGTGGAACTTCAAATTCTTCTTTATTTATAGCTGTTAGCTATGGCATATGTCCGTTGGAGAAGTCGATGCCACGTGTCACAAGCTTCCAAAGAAAACGGCCATAAATTCGAACTTGTTGCAGCAGGGCAGTTAATTACTGTACATGAGAGCGGCTTTACTGCGGGGGAGCGGTAAGGCGTTGTCGGCTTCTCATTGGTCGAGGTTTGTGGTTGGTGAGAATGTCGAGTTGACCGTTCAAACAACCTCGTATGATCTTCTGTCTGAACTTTCGAAAAGACTTAAGTAGGCTTGGGTCGCTTTTACGTCGGATACGATGACCGCAAAGTCTCTGTCTTCTTCGACCGAGTCGGCCGACAAGGAATGTAGCTTCGAGTAGGTCACCGGTGACGGCCGAAGGTACTGGGCTTGCATGAGTTCTTCTACTGATGACTTATCAGCTGCTGGGTTGGCCTCTACTGATGACTTATCAGCTGATGTATTGTCTTCTACTGAGGTCTAGTCAGCTGCTGACTGAAGAACGCAAGCGATTACACTGATGACGTGGGGTTCCGAAAAGTTTCTTCAACAGAAGATCAGTTCGACAATTACCCCGTACATGACTTAGACAAAAATATTAAAAACGATTACATCAAGTCTAACCTATACATCAGCTAATCCTAACGACACACTATACTACTGATATCAGCTCGATTTTGGAATCTTCAATTTCATAGTACTACTATGATTTCCCCCAATTTTCTTTTAACCACGAACAGCTGAGTATCATCTACTGACTCATATCCAACATATTCAGTAGTTGTTTTCTTGATCATGATCAAAACTCGATCGTGACTTTTTTATTAAGATCAGTCGTGACTTATGATCTATATTTAATAACTATGTTCTTTTGAATTAAATTAATTTTATTATCATTATGTTTCAGTTTAATCTAAGATTTTATACAAGAATCTTTACTTTAAGAATAATATTGTTTGTCATGATATGCCATCATAATGCAGCATCCTTCTTAAAATGTAATCACGACAAGAATCTTTTAATTACGTCTGTCGTGCGCTAATTAATAATAATATCGGATTAGCGTTTAAGAATCATTAACATAAAAGAATGGGAAACGAATGTCGTAAACCCGGCGGACAGTCCACGACTCCACCTACGTGTGTTTGCTCGAGGGGCTGCACCAAACTTCCACGGCTAATTTTAATTAATCGCAACTAGTGCCAATAATTATCCCTAATTGAATCAACGGCACATGAACTCATAAATTTTCATTGTAATCAGCTTTTTAATTATCTCATAATGTTTTGCTTGACTAAATGCACGAACCTTCTAATTTTTGCAATTGAAAAAATATTCACATTCTAATTTTTTTCGACCACCAAAAACATTAAAACGATATCGTTTTACTAAGTAGAACATCTACCTAAACAAGATTGTTACATCATAAAATTAAAACGATGTCGTTCTGCTGACCACATCATATAAACTGAAACTTCAAGTGGCATCTCACTATCTAATTCTCTCAAAGGATTTTGTTTTATACTGGTCCAAATGACAAGTTTTTGCCTATAAAAATGATGTTTTATATCGTCCGTGTAGGCATCCAACTCAACATTTTTGGTGTCGAAAAAAATTATGGATCGAAACATGGCTCCAACTCCAAGTGCAAAAATTAAAAAGTTTATATATTAAGGCCTCGTTTGGGAAAATAACTTAATTAAGAACTTATGACAAAGAACTTATTTTATAAGGACTTATGAGGAAGATCTTAAATTTAATAAGTTATCGTATTTGGATACATGCAATAATAATAACTTATATAGATCAAAAAAATAAAAATAACAAAAATATAGTTGCATGAATTTGATATAGGAACCTCCTTAAAAGTTACTTACAGTTAAACCTCGATAAAGTAATAACTTTGGGATCGAGAAAAAATATTCATTTAACGAGGTTATTACCTTATTGAACATTATTTTAGTGCATTGATCCATATCGGGACCGAAAGAAATTATTATCTTAGCGAGATTATTACTTTATCGAATATTACTTTATCGAGATTTAACTGTATAAGTTGTCATAAGTTCATAATATTAACTTATGAAAATAAGTTAAAAGTAACTTATTATTTAGAATAAATTGAAATAAGTTGTTTTTAAGCTCTTTTCCAAACGGGGCCTAATTCATAAATAATTGAAGTTTGTGGTAAAATTATAAATAAATCATAGTTTGCTTTATTTCACTGGTAGTTTTATAATAATTTTCAAATTTGTGGATAAAATTGAGGCGATGGAACATCATATACTCCCTCAGTCCCATTATTAATGACCACCTTTCCTAATTCGGATGTCCCGTTATTAGTGGCGACGTCCCAAATTGGTAAAAAATTATCACTCTCTTTCCTACTTTATCATCTTATCTCTCCTACTTTATCATCTACTTTATTATTATATTTATTTCTCTCTCCTACTTTATCATCTTCTCTCTCATACTCTCTCATTATTATACGCATTTCTCTCTCCTACTTTATTATATACTCATCTCTCATAACTTTATTACATATTCTCTTAATTCCCGTGCCGAAAAGAAAGGCGTCACTAATAATGAGACGGAGGGAGTATTATTTTGGTAGTTTGGAATGAGACAAAAAAAAATGACAAGTGCTTTGTTATCTGGTCTTAGATAAGAAGTGGAAATTGCATTTCTTGCCCACGAATGCCAACATGTTTAATCCTTTCACAGATGGCGCTGCCACATCCACCAAGTCATAGCCATTCAGATCATTGGACAGCCCTAAATTCAAAATATCCATCTTCCAATTACTTAAGCATGAAGAGTTTATTCAACCCGTCATCATATCCGTGACACACCCTAAATAAATCTCAATATTTATTACAAAAAGAAATTTATAAAAATTGTACTATTTGACTAATGTAACAACAAATATACAACACTTAACAATCTCTCAAATATCTTACAGCGTGTTTGCAAGAACTTATTTTAAGTATTTATTTATTTTTTAATCGTATAAGAAATTCTTTTAATGTATGCAAAAACTTGTTCTTTATTATATTTTATAAAATTAAGCAGTTAAACTGCATAATTAAACAGTTTCTATTAAAAATATACTGAGATAATTTTGGTACTTAAAACACTATAACTTCCGTAACTACAAAAAATGTCTTCAGTTTAACTGAAGCAAAAATCATATACTTTTTGTTTAAAAATAATTATTATCAATTTTAAACAAAAGCAAATAAGAAGTCTTTGCTGTAAATAGTTGCAAACACACCTGCGCCGATCACCTCAATTATGGAACATCACAATATAATCAACTGATATATTACATCCGTTCTATTATTACAATTTTGTTTCTTACATCCGTTCTATTATTACAATTTTGTTTCTTTCGGCATGAAGATTAAAAATTGTGTTTAGGTATTTATTTTATTAGTTTTAGTTGTATATAAATGGACATAACTTTCAAGTAATGGTTGACATAAATGAATGAGAAATCATCCATATTTTATGAAGGCATTGTTGATATGGATGATTTTTTTTTTCCTATTCTTTTTCATGTTGTAATTAAAAAAATAATTTAAAATTTTCAAAAAATTACGAATCATAAATCTGAGCTTGTAAAAGAACATAATTGTGTGAGAAAGACTTTTGAAGAGTGAGAATATACGAAAATGGTGTGAATATTGAATAATAAAAGACCTACTTTATTTCTGGATTAATAATTTAATTTTTATATTTTCTAAAATAAGGGAAATCAACAGAACCTGATAAGAAAAAAAAAATGATAGTAATAGTGAGAAAGAGTATTTTTGTTAAAATTCTAAATTGAATTCGTTAGATGACGAGTCGACAACTGATTTATGGGGCGCAGCATCAGGGATTTGTTTTTGTCGGGATGTGAGTGGTTTTGTTGTGAGCCGGCAGCAGGCAACCATAACCCGGCGCAATAATCGACATAATTCCACGTGGCGCTTCTGTAAGGATGAGACAAACGCTACACCTCATTGCTGCCACTAATCTCGGCCCCATAAGACCATATTTCATCAGACTTTTGCTTTATTCCATTTCTTTAATGTAAAAATACGAAAACAATCGTCTAACAGAAAACCGTACTCGATTCAATTTTTGGTTGCAAATTTATAAATTCCAATTATGTTCGATTTCTCAGTCCGTTTAGGCAAATCGGAGCGAAAATATTTTTTATAACTAAAACAAAAATAATGAATATGTTGCATAAAAAAAACTCTAATAAATAATGAATATGTTACCCACTTCTACCGATATCTATTATAACAAAATAAAAATACTCAACATTAAAAATTATCCACATTCTATTCTATAAGTGAAAATATCCTTAATTTTTTATTATTATTATCATTATCATTATCATCTGAAAAGCTTTAAATATCAAGTTGTACATAAAGTGTGTCAATTCGATTGACACACGAGAAAGGGTGGTTGAGACATTGAAAAATGGGTTGTGCCATCAAAGTGTGCCGATCATGTACCAATCAATTTACAATATTCCTAGCCTTATTATTTTGATTAAAATTAAAGTGTATCTATCATGAGTTAATTAATGAACACACACTATTTCAAATTTTTGTTTTTTAATTTCTGAAAAAATCAAGAGTATTTATGGTATCTTGGATTGATAGTGTAGTAAATTCAAGATTTGAGTGTTTGTGTTTTATATTATTAAAATGGATATTATGTGAAAATGAGATGTATATTGGTAATTTAATTTAAATTTAAATATAATAGGAAAAAGTGATGTAAACTCACTTAATTTGTCTTTTAATGATCGACTCCAACTTTCGTGGTTGGGTTCATACCTCTCACCGATGACGTCCCTTTATTCTTCAATAACTCTCCCTTGGATACGCATAAAGACTAAAAAAAAGGGTGATATTTTAGCTATTTTTAATTACATAGTGAATATTATTATAAAATTGTTCATAGTGAATATTATTATAAAAGTGTTATTATTAGTATTTGTTGGTCCCGAGTGTACGGTCAGGTGTAGAGGGGGGGTGAATACACCTGAATCCGATTTTCTCAACTTTGAACACGAACAGTCCTGTTCAGGAAAGTGTCGTACTGAAATAATTCAGCAAACCAAATAGCTGTTCTGAATCGTGTGTGGCAAAGAGTCTTAAAGAACGAGTCTGACTCTACTGAGATCTCGCTAGGCGGCCGAGTCGAGTCGATCGTATCAAACAGGTAGAGTTCAGCGGTGCGGAAAGTGTAGGCCCTAATCAGTTGAGTGGAAAACCGTTTTATGCAAGTCTCAGTTCAGCAAGTAGACAGTTCAGTATGCTGAGACACTTGTATGATTTTAAAGAGGATTTTCGGTATGAACAAGAAAAATCAATGCAACAAAGAATCGAAAAGCAATAACGAGACACGATTTTTAAAGTGGTTCGGATATCAATCGATCCTACGTCCATTGTCCCGAAAGTTCGGGGAGGCTATTTATTATACTTGAGTTAGTCTTAGTCGGCTTGTGCACAGGACAAAGGCGTGGCTTGGGGATTATACTGAGCAAGTCCCAGTTTACAAAGGCATCAAACTAAAGTGTTTGACAAACTTCTCCAACTATGAAGGAGTCCTTTTACAATAAGGATTGGGTTCAAATATGAACTCCTTCGTCTAAGCTATAAGTATATTCGATTGAGCTTAGGGTTAGAGGGATAGGGAATGAGAATGTAGCTTCTAGATCGATGAACAGCTGAGATAAGCTTTAGGTTCGTGTATCGTCGATTTGGATACTAGAGGCTCTTCTAACAGTTTAGCTTGGTTCCCTATGAGCTGAGAAGGTAGTCTTTCGCCGGAGATAGATCTTCAAGTTCTTGCGGAAGACTTAGGGTTTTCTGGTTCTAGCTCGTTTTAATGCTTGTGTATGTTTTCGTCGTTTAAGCTTATGCACTTTTCTCTTCTTGAAATGTCCCTCTATTTATAGAGCAGAGATTGGAAAAGATCCGTTGGAGACGATCTTCTTCTTTCTCTCTCTTTTGGTAGCAAATGACTCTTTTGAAGTAGGTAACAGTGTGCTTTCCCACCTTTTTAGGTAAAGGGTTGACTGCAGCTTTAGCAGGTGAGAAGACACGTGTGTTCTTGTCATTCGTCGAGGCGGATAGAGTGGTTGAGACAGCACAGACTTCAAGGCAAACTGAAGCTGACTTCTCTCTTCCTCGTGTATGACCATACTGATTGTTTTTCAAAAGTATCTGACAGTTCAGAAGACTGTCTACCGATGCTGAGTCTGATCCCGTATTCAGTAGGTAGATAGCTGAGTAAAGTCTACTGAAGATCAGCTCTGAGTTCAGTGAACTGCTCCTGCTGAGTCCAGTTCTACTGACTCTTTCAGTATACTGCTCCAGTTGAGTTCAGTTCTACTGATTCTTTCAGTATACTGCTCATGCTGAGTCCAGTATCACTGAGTCTTCTACTTTTGGTGTTAAGGCAGGTAATCTACTGAGCGCCTTGATCAGACCAGAGTGTCTACTGAGTCTGAAACCTCAGAGACAAAAAAAAAAATAACGATTACAATGGAATGGTTCACCAATCAGATAGGGTTTTGGGATCTTCAAATCTTCTCAATATTCAGAGCACTAGGATGCTGAGCATGGTTCAGTATAGAAGATAGAATCATTTCCCACCAAGTAAGACTATGCTGAGGATATAATCATCACCCAACAATATTTAATAAAAAGTTTGATTTTTCATTTTTTTCGTATGGATAGATCCTTTGAAGGTTTAAGAGAGTGAATCTACACATTGTTACAATATACATATATTTCATACCAAAGCGGTTTGTATGTACCACTTTTGTATACCATTGTGTGTACCACACCACAATGGTATTGACATGTGTGTCATTTCCTATTAAAAAATATGGGTCATATTTAACACATGTCAATACCCTTGTGGTGTGGTACACACAAGGGTATACAAAAGTGGTAAACACAAACATTTGTGATTTCCTACCTATTATTGTCTTAGTAATGTTCTGTTTGAATTTTTAAAGAAGTTGAATTTATGTTAAAGTCTATGAAAGTGTGTTAAAGTAATGAGTCATTGTCTAGATTGATTATTACAAATTGATTTCATTTTTTGAATAAAAATAAGAATAGCGGACAACCAAAAACTAAAACTAAGACAACATTAGCATAACTAATAAATAATATAAGCTTTTCAAGTTTTCGAAATATATTTATATTGAAGCAATATTTAGGGAATTATTTAATTTAGTTCGGGAAACAATATTTTGAAAACCTATTGGAGTAAATTATAGCAAAATGCATAATTAGTTTGCAACGGTTACTACTTAATGGTACATGTTGTTAGATTTCTCGGTGAATAATATTAGTATTCATGACTTCACAATAAATTAGAAGATTTTATAGATTGAATAGCAATCTGTTTGGAATTATATGATCTTAATTTAAAAGTTTGTTAAGAAAATTACCTTTTAATCATATTGTTTATTTATTTGCCTTTTGATAATAAAGTAGAAGATTTTATAGATTTCTCAACGAATTTCATATTTTGTTTGCCTTTTGAGACTTTCTAAAATTAAAATAGCCAAAGTAACGAATATTCGAATATATATTGGTCACGTTTGACAAACTCCTCCTCCGTGTTGAATTTTAATTTTGGAAATATTTGAAGTATTTTGGGGTTTTGAAATTATATTCTATAAATAGGCCTCCCACAATCAATACCTGTTTCTTGAAGTAGCCAAAGTTCAGCAGCTTTCTCTCTCCTCTTTCTCTCTTCCCCATCAAGCGCCGTTTTCTGGTTTCCCACTCCGAAACAAATTCCTTCGAGTATGACTGAGAAAGTAACCTCAGGCGAAACAGTCAAATTCCTTTACAGCTACGGCGGAAAAATTGTTCCCCGGCCTAACGACGGCGTTCTCCGCTATTACGGCGGATGCACTCGCGTTCTCGCCGTCGATCATTCCGTTTCGTATGCAGGTATTTAATGTGGATCCTTTTTTTCTTCCTCTTGTGATTTTGATTTTGTTGATTTTTTATTTCGGATTTCCTTATTCTCGAGAAACTGAATTTTTATGTTTTGGTACAGAGTTGTTGGTGAAGTTTGGTGAATTGTGTGGATCTTCGATGGTTTTGAAGTGCAAGTTACCTACCGAAGATCTGGATGTGTTGGTTTGTATCAAATCAGATGAAGAACTCCGTCTCCTAATCGAAGAGTACGAAAGAGTTTCGCCTGAATCGAAGATCCGAGCCGTATTGACTCCGATGAAGCCGGTGAAGAAAGTCTCCCCGTCTCCGCCGTCGTCTCCTATGTCGTGCTTCGATTTCCCCTCTGTTCGGAAATCCTCCGTGGCGGCTACCCCTGCCTATGCTCCACGCTTTCATACGACTCCGCCATACGCCGCCGTGCACGGGTTTACAAACACACCGCGCTATCGTGCGGCTTCGCCGTCCACCGCCGTGCACCGGTATTCAAATCCAATTCCTGTCGTTGGATATCCAGCCACCCCCTCCGCGGCGAGGCACTTTTGTCATGACGCAAGGTTTTCGAGGCATCGGTGCACCGCGGCACACCGGATTCGTGCTCAAATAGTTGTAGGAACCAAACCATGAGAGCGGAAAAATAAATTTCTTCTTTTTTTTTTTCTTGATCTGCTGCTGCGTTTTTCTTGATGGACATATATACACATGAAAATACATAAATCATTTCCTGAAAAACTGTTCATACCGGAAATCCGATTTCGAGGAGAGAATTTTAACCGAATTTCGATATATTCGTTTACAACCGGATGCCGTGGTTGTTCCGTAGGGTGTGTTTTCTCGTGACGGCGCGTGGTGTGTCATCGCTGCGTGGGATGTTGCAGCAATTTTGTTTTCTTGTGTTTTGCTGCTGGTACGTTTGGCTTAATTTGATTTTTACTACCTCCGTCCAGCTATTTTCGTCACATTTTATTTTTGTACGGAAATTAAGAAATTACATGATTAAAAATAAGATATTGATAGATGATAAAGTAAGAGAGAGAAGATGGTGAATTAAGAGAGGAAAAATGATAAAGTAAGAAAAAGTATGAGAGACAAGATGGTAAAATATGAGAAATATGATAGTTATTTTCAAATTAAAAAGTGTGTCAGAAATAATAGGATATTCATTTCGAAAAAGTGTGTCAGAAATAACGGGACGGAGTTAGTACTTTTTATCTCTTTGATTTTCCGTTGTAGTATTGATTTGGTTTTATTTGTTAATTGCTACTTGCAGGTTTTTCTCAAGAATGGAGGAAGGTCTCCGAAAGGATGAGTTTGATGCTAGGGGTGGGAGTTGTGCACAACTCCCAACCCTAGCATCAAACAAACCCTCCGAAAGCAGGCGGAACTCCGATAATATCTCGAATTTGTTGGACCGTTGACAGATACTTGTGATGGGACTGGACTAATACCATTTAAAATTAATTTTCGAAGATGAAATAAATTTGCTTCAATCAATTCATTGATTATATTAATGGTCATTACTCATTAGGCCTTTGCTTGTGAAAAGTTAGGGAGTAAACCCTATTCCAGATTCATGTCAATGCTATCCTATAACGATATTATTTAATTATTTATGATTTATTTATAATACGATACTAGGATAAATGATTTCATATGAGGTTTATTTTCTGATTTGAAACATGATTTGTAGGGGTGCGTAACGGTTCGGTAATGGTTAATCGTTACCGTTTTTCGATTAACCGTTACCGTTTAACCCTATATCCATTAACTTTTACATAATCGTTTTTTGGCATTTAACCGTTTAATCGTTCGGTTATAACCGTACAGTTAAACGGTTAACATGATTAATCAGTTCTAGAACCTTGGAGGAGACTCAGTCGAACGATTTGAAGAATGAAATGAGATAAAGCGATACGAAGACGAGAGAGTGAGAGTCAGAGAGTTGACATTTTTGAAAATTGAAAAAAAAGAAATAAACATTCAACAATAACATTATTATATTTAATAAATTATTAATTAATTAAATGGTTATTTCGGTATTAAGCGTTAATCGTTAGTATGTTATAACTAATAAATGTTACCGGTACCGTTAATCGAATTTCGGTTAATCGGTTACCGTTAACCGACGGTAACAGTACGGTAGCGGTAAAACCCGATTAACCGCTACCCCTAATGATTTGGACAATATTTACTAAAATATATTGTGAGTTTTGGACAATATTTACTAAAATAACTAATTCCAAAATCTAATTCAAATTTTAAAATATATAGGGTGTGTTTGTAAATATAACTATAAGTATTTATCTGTTTTTTTTATGCATAAATAATTTTTAGTATTTGCAAAAATGAGATTAGTTTCTCTAAAATTAAGTTTCTGGATTTTTTCACCGCAGAAGCACAAAAATCTTAAAAGAAAGAGTGTTTGGAACCGCTTGTTTGGAATATTGATTTTTCTAAAATTAAACTATATTTTTTTCTAATATAACAAACACTAAGAAACAATTTTAACCAACTTTAACTATAAATGGCTAAAAGATGTTTATAAAAGCTATTTCACAATCTATAAAAGCTATTTCAAACACTCAATCTATAAGCATCTCAATATATGATTTTGAATCTTAAATTAGAATAATTTTCAAATTTAACAAAAATAACTGATTTTTTATCTTTATTCTAAAAATTCTTAATTTTGCTTTAAAGAAATTATTTTTAACTTTGAGCACAAGCAAATAAGTACTTATAATAAAATTTTGTACACACGGGTAGTTTATACTACTAATTTCAATTGTCAAAACGTCCCTTAAAGATTTTGAAGGTGGATAATTACAATTAAATGGTTGATTTTTTGAGTTGCCACCATGATTAAGACATTTACGCGTCTATTACGCTTAGAGAAGTCGAATAAACCTCGTTGGTGCCTTCGAGGAGCGTCAACGAACAACTTTATAGGCCAAAAGATAGAATATTTATTACCAGCTGGGAATATACTAGTAATGTGAATGTTTCTAGAAAGGCAAAGTAACGTACGATGCAGAATGAATCCAGATTATACCAACATTAGGAACAAAAGCATACACCAAAAAGAATCCATATGCTTTTGCTCTTTCTTGAATTCAAAAAGGTAGAACCTACAAACCATGAGACACACCTAGGGTGTTATGATACATCAAAAAATTAAGATTGACGTCCCCTTAGGATGACATAACAGTTAAGGTGGGCAGTGTATGGTCGGAAGATCATAGGTTCAAAACCAACCAAGACTGCAATGTGTTAGCCTAGGCTGGTTGAACCCTCCTGTGTTATTTGCATGCTAGATCACATGAGCGAAATTTTAACTAGTGCGCACTTCAATAGCAGGTGCGGGTTACCTCATCATCCAAAAAAAAAAAAAAATTAAGACTGACATATGATTTATCCATATCAATAGCTACCTTTTTCTGGGATGGTTTGAAGTCTTCAAGTCAATGAAGGCTTCTAAAACCAAAAGTCCTCCAAATAGAAACAAATAATGCCAATCATCAATAATAGAGAAAATTGTTTATGTCTTCAACCTATCTTCCTTCCTCAAGTTACAATCATATTTACTTCACTCTTTTGAAGCATATTGTTTGTGGGGCAGAGCTCTCCACCCAATATCTGTTCTATAGAATCCACCTGGCCAGTTTACTTGATCCACAGCTTGGTATGCTCTATCTCTGGCCTCTTCAAGATCCCTCCCTTTAGCAGTCACCCCGAGGACGCGCCCTCCGCTAGCAACGAGGTTCCCGTCGGAGTCGAGGGCCGTGCCAGCATGGAATATCTTAACACTTGGGCCCACTTCCTCAGCTGCCTCAAGGTTTTGGATCACTGTACCCTTCTTGTAGCTTCCCGGGTAACCCTCACTCGCCATTACCACAATCATCGCCGACCCAGGAGACCAGTCTAAGGTTACACCTCTTAGCTCTCCCTTGCACGCTGACAGTAATACTTGTGCTAGATCTGACTCCAAACGAACCATCAATACCTGAAAATCGAGAAGCAAGTAGTTAACACGACAAAAGCAGCTTGCCTTGCTTCCGAGTAAGGCACTGTTTGGAATAACTTTTATAAGCACTTTTTAGCTACTTATGCTTAAATTTTGCTTATTTCAAGCGCAAAAAAAACAGAAGCATACATTCCATACATTAGGTAACAAAACCCAGAAGAAACTTATTTAAGTCGTTCCAAACACTACCTAAGAGTCCTACGGATGCATTCATTTCAATAGAGGAAATGGTTAACCAACAAAAAGAACATCATCTAAGGTAGAACAACATACGAACACGAAAATGAGAAAAGGATATAGATCCCAAGTATAGTGGAAATGAATGAATGAACCGGCAATTCCACATAGGACAATAATGAATGTAGTCGATTGAGTTCCTATAAGTTTACTCGTGAATTACCAACGGGGAGATGTTCTTTGATTAGCCAAACACACAAATTCATGAATCTTCACCGAGATAAATCAATCTAATAATTAATTATGATTTAGGAGAATGCAATAAGCATAAGAAAGTTGCTACTTATTAGTCCTACGAAATGCAGCCAAATAAAGAAAACGAGGACAAACCTGACACTCGGGATCTCCAAAGCGCACATTGTACTCAATCAGCTTCGGTAATCCAGACTTGTTCTCAATCATCAGCCCTGCATACAGAACTCCAACAAACTTGCGGCCTTCTGCAGCCATTCCCTTCACCGTTGGGAGGATTATGGATTTCATGACAACAGATTCTAGTTCTTTTGTCAGGATAGGAGCTGGAGAGTAAGCCCCCATTCCCCCAGTATTCGGCCCAGTGTCACCATCACCAACTCGTTTATGGTCTTGGGCAGATTCTAGTGGTATGGCATTCACCCCATCAACTAGAGCGAAGAATGATGCTTCCTCCCCTTCCAGATACTCTTCGATGATCACACGACAACCAGCAGACCCGAAAACGTTCTTCACAAGCATGGAGTCAATTGCTTCAAATGCTTCATCCATCGTCATAGCAACAACAACACCTTTTCCAGCTGCCAAACCGTCTGCTTTAACAACAATAGGAACACCTTGAGCTCGGACGTATGCTTTTGCCTCAGATGGATTGTTGAATGTCTGATACTGCAAAGTTAATCAAAGGTTAAGCAGAAACAATCCTATTTATTAACCAAAAGGGTAAAAAAGCAATGAACCTTTGCAGTTGGGATATCGTATTTGTCACACAACCGTTTCATGAAGTCCTTGGAACCTTCTAAGGCGGCAGCTTCTGAAGAGGGGCCGAAAGTAGGAATCCCAGCCTTAACAAGATCATTAGAAAGACCAGCTACAAGGGGAGCCTCTGGTCCAACTACAACCATTCCAATAGACCTATCACGGCAAAAGGCAATCACGGCTGAACTATCTGAGATATCAAGATCCTCTATACAAGTTGCATCGTTCGATCCACTAATTCCGACATTCCCAGGAGCACAGAACACATCAACACAGGAAGGAGATCTCTTAAGGGCATAACAAAGAGCGTGCTCCCGTCCCCCTCCTCCAATAACAAGCACGGCTATCTTTTCCTCTATAATGCCACTTGCAAGCAAACATTGATTAATAGGTGCAGTTACATAATCAAATTCAGCATTCTCTACTCCCTATGAAATTCTTCACATAATCACACACTTCTTTTTCAGTACTCCCTCCGTCCTATTCGACTTGTCTAGTTTTCCTTTTTGGGCTGTCCCGCTCGACTTGTTTAGTTTCCAAAAAAGGAAGTCTAATCATTACACAACCTACCACTTTTTCTTTGTGGGGCCTACCTCTTTACACACAATCACACATTCATCTACACACAACCACCCACTTTTCTTAATCTCCGTGCCCAAAAGAAACAAGACAAGTGGAATGGGACGGAGGGAGTAACAAAATTAAGAACTGCCATCATCTATTGGATAGTACTACCTCCGTCCCACTATTGTTGGCCAACCTTTCCCGATTGGAATGTCCCACTAATAATGACCATCCATAGCGAGACGGGGTAGTAATAGTTAAACCCTGGAATCACATAAAACTGAGCTTAACAGTACACAGAACAGCACTCCAAATCCACTAAATAATACTCCCTCCGTCCCATTCATACTGTCATGTATACCATTTCGGGTTGTCCTACTCATACTGTCTCATACCTAAAATGGTAAGAAATGAGTGGACCACAATCATCTAAATAAGTGGACCCCACTATTTTATACTTTTCCACCACTACTCTAACCTTTACACCCACAATCTTAAACTCCGTGCCGAAACCCAACAAGACATTATGAATGGGACGGAGGGAGTACAAAATAATAAAAGGAACCATACCAGAAGCGGAGGAGGGCACATCATTTGAAGCAAGGGCTTTGCATATAGACATGCCAGATTGGTTATGGGTGAGTGGAGCAAAGCTGCTAGACCAACTTTTCTGATTCTGAGTGACCAATTTGACGGGGCTAATGCGAAAACAAGTCTTTCGCGTTGAACTCAGACTATGAATATGATAATCCACGAACCGAACAGCCGCGTGTGAGCAAGCAAGTGCCATTTGGCTTCCGAGATTGAATGCTGCGGCACAACTGCGAGCACAGCAAATCAGCCCTTTATTGCAGCGAAAAGGAAAACTGTAGAAATTGTACCTTTCTTAATTTCTTTTGCTTCCCCTAAACTGTAAGAAACAAACACAGCAAAATCAGTCCTTCACTGCAGCAAAATGGAAAGATTAGTTACATATCAACAATACATAAAAAGGAAGACTGCAGGAACTGTACTTTTCTTTTGCTTCCCTAAATGTAAGAATTTGCAGCAAAACAGAAATAATTAAAGCTCGTTTTGAAAAATGAAACCGAGAGAAGACAGGGAAAAGATGTTGTAAAGACAGCAGACAGAGATAGAGAGCAGACAGCAAAAAGTGAGTACATTTCCTAGCAATGGGCTAATGGCTACCAATGCAGCAAAAACTTGTCCATCTAGATTTCTTAATAAGCTCTATTAATTTTTTTTTTTAATGATTGATTATTAGCCAATGCAAATAACAGAATCCACTCAAAATCATGAAGACAACATGTTTAGTAACTTAAGTAGAAAGAAAAATTTAGACTTGCTTGATTTCTGCAAGCTATTGTTATTCAGCCTTGATACATCTCTTAGAAGAGGTCCCATGAAAACTGCAAAATCTGATAATCGTCTAATTAGGTATAATTAGAAAACAATTTCTATAAATATAAACCAAAAAATAACAATCAAGATGGGAGCCACCATATCATAATGAGTAAACTCACACCATTCATCAAGAATTTGGTTTATCATGCTTACTATTCAATAATTTTGAGTTTCACAAAGTCTCAAGTAAGTTTAATGTTGTAGTGATGGTCGAAACTGCATCTTTTCATGGTCATAACTTGAATTCAGACATGTTCTGCCAGCTTTTGTGTATGTTTTCTTTGTTTTATTGATAGTTAGCCATTCTTTGTTGCTATTATTCACTTACTGCTTCTAATCAAGCTTGGAACAAAAATAAGAGTTGTTGTGAGGAACTTACTCTGTCCTTTTCCATTTTGTCTATGAGGCTCCTAAACTCAATGAGTTCGATAACTTTTCTATACACAATAAGGCTGCCATATGCAAGGTTTTAAAAAAACGTAAACGGGTTCTGAGGCATTTTCTTGGGCATTTTTCTTGGGTTTCACGAGGCGTAATCCTTAAAACATATCAAGGCGTAAAATTGAGGAGTAATTTTTTTTTTTCCTAATAAATACTCCAAATTCAAATCAACAAAATAAGTTCAAAAGACTTAAACATCATAAAATATTGTCCAAAATCCAAGTAAATTAAACATCACCAATCTTCATCAAGCATCATCATCTTACTCATAAATCCCTACACCACACGTATTGACAGCAGCAAGCCATATATATTAATGAAGACAGCAAGCCGACACCAAATCAATTACTAGTTACTACCCACTACTCATTAACTCAGATGGCCAAATCAATTCAAGAATTGAAGAATAAAAACCACTTACCAATTGACTTGGGAGCAGCGGCAGTTAATTTAAGAAGTGGCGCAGTGGCATGAGGAAGCGGCGGCGGCAGAGGCGCGAGGGAGCGGCGGCGTCGGTGTCCTAAGAGCGGCGGCGGTGGCCTGCTGAGAGAGCGGCAGCGAGCAGCGGGACGGGACGGGAGCGAGTGAGGTTTGACTTAATTTCATGCAATTTTCATAAATTGTGCAGAAATGAAGCTTCGTTGTGCAAAGTTATGGTATGTTAGGGTTTTTCTTTTTTTCTTTTTTTAATAATTTTTTTATCGGCGGGTGTTTCCACAATACAAATTTTAATGGTGGGAAGAAAATTAGAAAAAAAGGTTTGGGGATTAAAAAGTAAAAAAAAAATGATTGGGCTAATTATATAAAATTTAAGAATTATAGGGAAAATTTTTTGTCAATTTGTAATTTCTAAATTTCAATTTTATCTTTATTATTTTTTATTTGTTTTAGTTATAATTTGATTAACAGTGGATTTTACGAAAAACTAATCGGTGAGATTAAAATCGCAAAAAGAGTAATTTGAGGACGCAAAAAAAAAAAGATTACCGACAAATATCGCAAAATGAGCACTAGATTTGTCAATTTGTCTAATATTAATATTTTATATTATATAACCTACAACATCTCATAACACACACGCATTCAAAAAGAGCGACGTGAGTTGTGAGATACAGAGGTAGTTATTTTCTCTTCAAGTTATGTGCACACGAAAGAAGTGAAAGGGTTATTGGGTAACAGATCAGAAAATCTAATCACGAACAACAATTCAAAGCTTGTCAGCAGAAGGTAAACGATCCTATAATATAATCCTCGGGGACAAGCTTGTCTTCCCGTACATAAATATCGATGGGGACTTCCTTGCATATTGCCACCTTTCATCCTTATGTATGTCTTCTTTTGATGTTGCACGCTAGTCCTCATGATAAAATGATCTATTGTGACATCGAGTCTATCAGAAAGTAAGTAAAAATTCTTGATGTGGGAATAGATAATGGATTTCACCTTTGATTCACGATCTAAATTTTCTAAGCCTTTTGGGCCGTGTTGTAGCACCTAATTGTGTAAATACTGGATAAAAAACAATAGAGTGAATTGACACTTTGTATATAGCTATTTATAAAGTAAATGTACATATATACATACAAGAACATATATAAATATTTTAATATAAAGATTAAAATACAAAGTAAACATTTTACTATTAAACTACCTACATATATATAAGGTTTACTGTTAATGAAAGGGGAATACTTATGTGCAACGGATGTATGGTACTTCTGGATCAAAGAGGATCCGATTTTGACCAAATTATATCCGAGTTGACTTGTATTAAAAAAAAAAACTTACTCTCTCTCCCTTATTCTCCGCCTCCTCTCTGCCTCCGCTCTCTTCGCCTTTGTTGTCCGCCTCCGCTCTTCACCTCTGATCTTCACACCTCTGCCGCCCGCCTCCGCTCTCCGGAATTTTCCAATATTCAACCGCGAGACGTTGCCGTAAGATAGTGCAAATTGGTGCGTTTCTCTCTCTCTCTCTCTCTCTCTCTCTCTCTCTCTCTCTCTCTCTCTCTCTCGTGTGTGACACCACATACGCAGATATTTACACAGTGTGTATTGAAATGAAGTTAATTCGGTTAATTGAATCAAAATCGTTGCTGAAATTTGGGTGCGCTTGTGCGTGACGGTCGTGGTAGAATTGTGTTTGTTCGTTATGAAGTGGATCACTAAACAGATTCCTTGTTAGTTTACAAGATTATTTCACATATTTTCAACGAATTTCGTATTGGTAGATTGTAGCTTCTCATAATTGGTCTGTTTTTGTATCCATACGTCCAAGAAATGACACTTTATTCAGAACAATTGACACTCTAAAATAAAATGACACATTTGTTCATTGCAATTGACACATTTATTCATTGCAAATGACACCCAATGAGAATGTGACACTCTCCTCCAATATAACTCACACTTTTGTGTATTACAATTGACACTTTGAGTAGCATTTCTGATTATTGGATTATATAATTATTGAATTAAAGTGACATCTTTCTTAATTCTGATTGACACTTTATTTCATTGTGATTAACACTTTGAGATAAATGATACATTTGTTCAAAATAATTGACACTTCGAGATAAATGACACACTTGTTCATAGCTGACATTCATTTCATATACAAATGACACTTTTTTTCCAAAAACAAATCACAATTGTTTCAAAAATACTTGATAGTCAATAATAATACTTTACAAATGACACTTTTGTTCCAAAGCAAATGATCTACGAATGACATTTTTTTTCGAAGCAAATGACACTTTTGTTCATTACAAATGACACGGCCGTCGTCAATTAAAAATAAACTAAAAAACATTAAAGAAACTAAAAAGTAAATTAAAAAAATTAAAAAAATTAAAAATTTATAAAAAAAAATTAAAAAATTGAGCAGTATTTTCGCTAAATAAGAAAAAATTTAAAAATATGAATGAAATAAAAAATGCAAGGGGAAGGGTTTGAACTGTGACCTCTTGGTCAATAAAAAAAACAGTTCACAGCTAGACTATAAGCTATTATAGTAAAACAACAACTAGAACATTTATTTAGTTTGTTGCGCGCATGCGACCCAAATGTACAATACATCGGGCGCACACAAATTTTTGCCTTAATCAAATCTTATAAAATATACACCATAATTTTATTACATTTAGTAAACAGATGTAAGACACTAATAGATTATTTTTGTATTACAGAAATAGGAATTTAGTATAAATAAATTTATACTGAAGTAATACTTGGGGAATTATTTGATTTATTTTGTCGAATCCATATTTTAAAAATTAACTGGAGAAAATTTTGGGACATATCAAAAAAGAAACCAAGTATATCTATTCGGGACAAAGGGATTTGCAAAATTGCATAATTAGCTTAGAACGGTTACTACTTAAGGATTAAGTAAATGTATATGTTATACAATGTCTAGGTTAATAATATTAATATTCGTGACCTAATACATTTATACAATGTCTAGGTTAATAATATTAATATTCGTGACCAAATAATAAAGTAAAAGATTTTATAGATTCAATGAAAATCGGTTTGGATATTATATGATCATAATTTAAAAGGTTCTCAAGGCAATATAAACGGTTTGGAGTATTAATCATGCGCATCTTGGGCCCCGTTGGTTGACAATAATTTTGCATGGGAAAGTAATTTGATTTCAAATTGTTAAAATCCTATGTTTGGTAGTGGAAGGAAAATAATTTGATTTCACCATTTTAAAATTCTAGGTTTAGTTGAAATTTTAGCAAAAATACTACGAAAGTAATCATAATCTCAGTTAAAATAAGGAAAATATAGTGTAACAATTGTGAATTCTTTTTCCTTGTTCATAATAGGTATTATTTTTTCCTTGGTACAAGAAAATTAATTTATTATTATTATTATTAAATAATAGTATTATTATTTGCAGTTAATATATTTTTATAAAATAATAAAATATATTAATTTATTAGTATCTTTATTATTATTTATTTATGAACAATAATAACAACATAATAATTATTACTTTTCTTAAATAATATTTTTATTATTATCTGAAAATTATTATTATTATTATTATTATTAATATAAGTGAATACTTTAATAAATTTATTACTTCCTCCATCCCATAGAAATTGTCATGTTTTTCTTTTTAAACTGTCACATGAAAAGTCTCTTGTTTTTAAAAGTCTCTTGTCATATTTATGAAGCAAATTTATTACTTCCTCCATCGCATAGAAATTAACAAACAGTCAAGCATTATACACCACATAATTCAAATTTCTTAATTTTAGTGCCCCATTGAAAGGAGACACTTTCTATGGGACGGAGTGAATATTATTATTATAATTTTTATTAAAGATGTCATTAATATTAAAGATATTTTTAACTTAGATTTTATTATTATTATTATCATTTTTATTATTATTAAAAATATGTTATTAATATTAAAAAAATAAAATTTTTATTTTTTATTATAAATTATATAATAAAAAATCAATGATAATATTTTAGGTGATTTTATGTATTGATGAATTAGGTAGTGTTTGGAACAACTTATTTAAACTGCTTCTGGACTTTTCTATTGCAAAATCATTTTTTAAAAATGTGAGAAATATATGCTTCTTTTTTTTGTGCTTAAAATAAGTCAAACTAATCAGAAGCCCAAAGTTGGTCAGATAATGCTTTTTAAAAGCAGAAGCAAAAAAAAAATAAAATTGAAAAGCCACGGAATCAAATTTGTCAGTAATTTTACTTTTCTTAATCATTTTTCTCTTAATTATATTCTACAAAATTATATTTCCTGTCAACTTTATTTTCCTGATAACCAAACGGACCTTTTGTTACAAAAACACCTTTTAATCCCTTATTTATTTATCTATGAATATCAATGTTTATTTATGGGACGGTAACAAAGTTTTAATAAGGCAGATAATCACTTTTTAGGTGTTAAGATTTCCCAACGAATTTAATATGTTGCTTGCCTTTTGAGACTTTTTTTAAATAGCTCAAATAACGAATATTCTAATATATATTGGTCACGTACTCACGTTTGACAAATTTTAATTTTGGGAATATTTCAAGTATTTTGGGGTTTTGAAATTCCATAAATAGGCCTCCCACCAATACCTGTTTCTTGAAGGAGTCCAAATTCAAGCAGCTCTCTCTCTCCTCTCCTCTCCTCTCCTCTCCCCTCCCCTCTCTTCCAAATTCCTTCGATTATGACTGAGAAAGTAACCTCAAGCAAAGCAGTCAAATTCCTTTACAGCTACGGCGGAAAAATCGTTCCCCGGCCAACCGACGGCGTTCTCCGCTATTCCGGCGGATCCACTCGCGTTCTCGCCGTCGATCGTTCCGTTTCGTATGCAGGTATTTAATTTGGTTTCTTTCTTTTTCCTCTTGTGATTGTGATTTTGTTGATTTCCTTATTCTCGAGAAATTGAATTTTTATGTTTTGGTACAGAGTTGTTGGTGAAGTTTGGTGAATTGTGCGGATCCTCGATGATTTTGAAGTGCAAATTGCCATCGGAAGATCTGGATTTGTTGGTTTGTATCAAATCTGATGAAGAACTCCGTCTTCTAATCGAAGAGTACGAAAGAGATTCGCCTGAATCAAAGATCCGAGCCGTATTGTTTCCGATGAAGCCGGTGAAGAAAGTCTGTCCGTCTCCGCCGTCGTCTCCTATGTCGTGTTTCGATTTCCCCTCTGTTCGGAAATCCTCCGTCGCGGCTGCCCCTGCCTACGCGCCACGTTATCGTACGGATCCGCCATACGCCGCCGTGCACCGGTATTCAAATACTACTCCTGTTGTTGGATATCCAGTCACCCCCTCCACGGCGAGACACTTTTGCCACGATGGAAGGTATTGGAGAAATCAATGCACCGCGGAACACCGGATTCGTACTCAATAGTTGTAGGAACCAAACCGAGAGAGCAGAAAAAGAAATTTTTTTCTTTTTCGAGATTTTTTTTCTTGATGAACATAAACACCTTACACACGAAAATACATATAATCATCTCTTGAAAAACTGTTGATAATTTTTGAAATCCGATTTCGTGGAGAGAAATTTCACCGTCGTTAACAAGAATTTCGATATATTCGTTCACAACCGAACTCGTGACGGCGCGTGGTTTGTCATCGTTGCGTAATTTTGTTCGCCGTGTTTTCTGGTACGTTGGGTTTTTGCTTTTTTTTTTAATTATTATACTCCTGTCCCTATTTTATATGTCTATTTGCTTTTTCACATAGATTAAGAAAAAATTTAAGTTAGATAAATGTTGGTATTGGAATTTGAGTAAGTTAAAGTAAATTATTAAAAAGTTAATATCATAATTGTGTTTGTTATTATATAAGTTGGATAAAATAGTCTTTTTATATATTATCATATTAATTAGATCTATTGAAGTTGGTGAAAGAATTAGTTAGATACAAAAAAAATTTAATAAACATATAAATTTGGACAGAAGAAAAAGGAAAGTAGGTATATATATTAGGGACGGAGGAAATATATCTTATTGATTATTATTATTTTTTCCATTGTAGTAAATATTGATTGGTTTGATTTGTTAATTGCCACTTGCAGGTTTTTCTCTAGAATGGTGGAAGTCTCCTAAATCAGCGGACTAGTAGTTCAAATTTGTTGGACTGTTGACTGATTTTTGTGATGGGTCTGGAATTACAGCCATTTTAAAATAATTTTCCAAGACGAGACAAATTGCTTCACCGAAATTGACATTAGAGAAGTTGGGGGACTTATTTCGCGATTTGGAATATTGATTCTGGTTTGGAATCACCTAAAATTAAAAAAGTTATTTAGAAGAATAAAATCTACTAAAAATATGATTTCAAAATCTAATTCAAATTCTAAATATACTTTCCTATAAATTTAATCCACTTTTTTTTTTTGCGTAGTTTTTAAAAAGAGTTGTATAAAGTCATGCATCCCTAAAAAAATTGTTTGTACTAATTCGACAAAAAAAGAAATTTAACTATTTCAATTCGACAACCCTAAAAAATTTATTCTCTACTAAATCTATGGGACAGAGGAAGTAGTTAACACTAATTACAAAACTCTTATCAAACGTCCATTTTGAAGGTTCATTGATTGATTTTGGAGTTGCCAATATGATTGGGACATTTACGCCGAGCGTCAACTAACAATCTGAAAGGGCAAACTTATAAAAGAGTCGGCTTTCAATGCAAGTAAGAAACTTGGCAAAAGAGAAAATATTTTCTAATAATGTGAATATTATGTAAAGGAGCAAAACAATAACACTAAAAGTACGCTGCAAAATGAATCCATTATACCAAAAAGAATCTATATGCTTCTACAAACCATGAGACGCCAAGGTATTCCATTATAACGTGAATCGATACGAACCATTATGTCATGGCATAAAGAGCAAGCCACTGTAAGAAATACCTCAACCAGTCTCCTGCTCAAATTCATCACCTTCAGACTCCTCTGCATTGTCAGCATCATCATCATCCGCGTCGTTGTCAAAATCTTCTTTGTCGTTGTCAGCTGTGGTTTTGCCGATGATGATTAAGTTGCTGTTTGCTTTCCTGATCTCATTGCACTGGATATTTGAGTAAACAAACATTACTAATATTTCATTTGAAACAAGGACATGCTGAAACCTCCTCATCTATGTAGCATTTAACCTAGGTAAGATGGCTACTGCAAACTAGTGATTTCAGAGCAAGACATACATGAAGCGAAAGCAAAGGAAACAACAAAGCGAGAACGAGGGATAGCAAGTTGGACAAGGAGCTCCCATCCATTTATTCACAAATATTCTAACCCCCCGTCCCATTATAAGCATCCTCCTTTCCTAATTGGATCGTCCCATTAAAAGTGTCATCACCATTTTCTTGATCTCCAAGAAAGAGGACGCTTTTAATTAGACTTTATTCATATATTCTAGAGCTACTTGAATGCTTCTTCTACTAATGTTACTACTGATTATGCAACTGTTGGGAGCATTTCTAAGAGAGTAAAACTACAATACAATCTTCACATACAAGGCAAAAGATCAATCATACCGTGTACGTCTTAAGTCTTAATGTCAGCTACTTGGGACTGTGGATTGAGATTACAAAGCAGACTGTCATTTTGTTGCAGAAGATGATCACAATATCTCATTTTACAACGTCAAATCAGATTGATTATCTTAAAATTCTTTCAAAGGGAAAACAAACTTTTTAGTGCAGAGTTCATATTCACACTCAAGACTAATCAATCCACTGTGAATCAGAGCATTAATTCCCAATCTACTTTGAAATTGTCCTTTGAAGCTTATGGCTCCGTAAAGCAAAAATGGGGAAAAAAACAAAAAATCATCAACACCAATAGCTAACCAGAAATTCGAAATAATTGGTAAAATTATCAAGATTCAAGACCAATCTGGTAAGAACTCCCCTAAAGAAAGAACCTATACCAATTTACCTACTTTTCAACAGTCAAAAACCCTAATTTTTTCTATAAGGAACTCGACCGCCAGAGTCACATAAACGAATAATTCAAAATCTCTCCACTAACAAAATAGAGGAGGAAATCGTTCATAATTATAAATCAGCGATCACGAATTATCACAAATTCCAAAAAAAAAAAAGAAGTTGAGATGGATCGAGTAATTAATTAGTCATAGGTGCAGAAGAGTTGGTAAGAGAAGTACCTTCTCTTCGTACTCGGACTCTTCCATGGCGAGAAGGATCTCGTCGTTGTGGGGCTGCGGCCACTGAGCCGGCAGCAGATACGACGTCGGAATGACCCGGGTCGACCACGGGTACTGAGTCATGAACGCAGGGTATTGCAGCATCTTTTTCTTGCTTGAAATTTTTGCTCTTTCAAATTTGAATTTGGTGAATTAATATTTAGGGGAATAAATTTTGTCAATTTCCGGTTTATACTAAACTCCATTAATTGCATGCCTTATAAGTTATAAGGTTCAAAATAAAGTAAAATTCGATTTTGATCGTATTCAAATTTCGATTGATTTTATAATGTGGTTTTTTTTTTCAATTTTGTTTTTATATTTTGATAAAACGTGGGTTCTATTACTAGTATAATATAGAATGTATTTCACGAGTTCTTTTTCTATTATCGTATATAATTCTGGTATGTGCACGTGTATTAAGAATAACAATCTATTATGTTACAACATTATTTTCCGTTATCAAAACCGAAAAATATATGCATAAAGTACATTATCTATCACAAAGTATTTTAATAAAAAATTTCATGTATCAATATTTTTGTAGTGTGATACACACAAAGTATACAAATATAAAACATACAAGCCACTTTGATTATCTATTAGTAGAGAACCATGAATGATTCAAGGACAAAAAAAAACTAAAAATATCAAAATCGAAAACATGCCACTATTAAGACCAAAATGCAATTTACTTGTTTAAAAAAATGCAATAAAATGGTCGAAACTATATAAATAAAAAATCTATATATTTAACGTCGATACGACTGATGGGCTCTATAAAGGCGCACTATAATGATTTGGGCCGGGCTCATCTTAATTCCTGAATCCGAATTCTTTTATAATCCAAATTTAATTTTTAGTCTTATTTTATTACTTAAAGAAAATCTTTGACCGTTATCAATTAATGATTTATATTTATATATATATATATATATATATATATATATATATATAATCGAGTATTTATTAGGATTATTAGTGAAAGAAAGAAAGCAATATAGTTAATTTATAATTTTAATATGAACTTCAAACCTTGTCAAATTATTGCACGAATTTATAATATTTGCAATTTGAAGGCATGATACGATCCCCAATTTTTTCCAAACATCAGAGTGCTGAATTAGACGCCTACGTTGACGTACAAAATGACGTTCTTATGATTTAAAGTTAGTTTTACATGTTGTTCTCATTTAATGGGTGAAAGTCTTTCTTTTATTTATTAGTATCGTTCTTCATAATTAATGAGATGTGGCATCAAAACAGTGCCTGTCTTGTAGAGCAGAGCGTCTAATTCAGTTTTTTCGATGGCCAAAAAAATTAGAGTTCCGAACATGCCCTTGAATTGTAAAAACTTAAAAAATCGTACATTTGTTGTAAATATATTATATATATATAATATATATTTACCATATACAGTGATGATTATGTAAACTTTAAAAGTCCATTAGTCTATTTTATACTCTATAAATAAAGGTCTCCATCCTCATAATAATACACATCTATTTCTCATTCTCTCTATTATTCTCTTGTTCTATTTAGTTTATTATTCTCTCTATTATTCTCTTGTTTTATTTAGTTTATTTAATTTATAATATATCAAAATTTGAAGTTCCTATTATAATTACAAATGGATTATATTCCGCACTTTATCTCACCAATACCGTTTTTAACATTTTAATTGCAATATCGTCTTTTATTTTATCCCTAATGCGCCGGCAGTAATTAGAGTCCGCGTTAGGGGTGTAACGGTTTGATTCGGTTCGGTTTTTTATGCATTTTAGGAACTGAACTAAACACATAGAAATGGTTCGGTTCGGTTTGGTTCGATGTGTTTTTAAATATCGGAACCGAACTGAACCGCTTATAAACGGTTTGGTTCGGTTTACCGGTCACCTTTTTATTTTATTTATTTATTTTTAAATCCTAAATAATGCAAGAATAATAGTTTATAGGATGTTACTCTTTCCAAACTCATAAGTATAGAGTTGTTACTCATTTCTCTTCCTTTGTATAGATTAAAATTGATATTAACTTAAATCTAATATCTAAATCCAATAACATTCTTAAAGACAAATATTAAATAAAAAAAATAAAAAATAAAATATTGGTTCGGTTCGGTTCGAACTGTTCAAAAATTCTTGAAATCACGAACCGAACCAAATGTAAACGATTCCTAAAAAAATAAAGCGAACCACATTTTTCAATTTGGTTCGGTTAAGTTTGATCGGTTTCGTGGTTCGGAGTGGAACCACTTACACCCCTAATCCGCGTATTAATAATTAAGCACGTCGTTTAACTCTACTTGGCTACTCTTTTCTCTCTCACAAAATTGGAGCTTCTTCCACACGCAGCGAGAAGCAACGATGGATCCAAACCCTAAGAATTTCCCGATCCTCTCCTACGTCATGACCAAACTCCCCACCTTCAAGCGCGCCTCGCCGACCGCCGATACCGCCGCTGATGATTTCGACGTTGAGAATCCTCCGGTGGAATATGCTCCGGATGAACCTAACTTTGAGATCGCCGAGAGGATGCCTTACCTAAGGAATCAGAAACTTATAGTCGCCATGCGCCAGACTGTCAGTGACGTCGCGCAGACCAGATCCACTCTGCAGATCCTAGGGACGCGACCCGATCACGAGACAGTCGATACGGCGCGATTGAGACTGTCTGAGATCGAGGCGAATTCCTCGACGTCTTCGGCGGAGAAGAATCAGGACTATGAGATTTATAAGGCTGTGATTGATTTGGACGAGATGCACGATAAGTATGAGAAGATGCTTAGTGAGGCGGAGCGGAGGTTGGAGAAGATCTATGAGGCGGCGGTGGCGGGGGAGGAGCTGAGTGAGGGTGAAGGAGACGGAGGGACGGACGTGGGGGAGGGGGAATTGAATGAAGAAGTGGTGGGGATTTTGAAGGATGCCGAATCGGGGAAAGTGATTCAGAGTGTTGATTTGTCTGGGAGAAAGTTGAGGATATTTCCTGAGACGTTTGGGAGGTTGAATTCACTGCTTATGCTGAATTTGTCAAATAACCAGCTCGAGGTCAGTCATGAATCTTGACATAAGATATTTGAATTGTTTCATTTAGTTTGATTTGGTTAATGTGTGAAATGCGTGCTGTGCTTGAATCTGGTTCTTGTTGTTGCATTGTATTCGTTTGATGGTAATTAAGTTGTTAGCTAGAAGTGTATTGTAGGGCCGGAATTGGGGAATCTCTTGGATTGCCATCAATATCAACTGAGTTTGACTTGAACTACAGATATTATAGACAAAGTATTGATAATGACATAGTCTGGTAAGATTGCAGATGATGATTACGTTGTGGATGCGTTTTATGCTCTAGAATCTGTCTAATGAGATTTGTGCAGTAAATGTAATTAAGTTAATTCTGAGAAGAACGCCGAGTATTTGATCGAATGTGGTTATTGTGTGTTCTTAGTTGGCTTTCTAGTTAAGTAACTTTTGAGAACAGAGCAAGTTACTGATGCTTCATAATTTGCCATATGATGAAGAGTTCTCTGATACAGAAATGTGAATATAAATTACCTGTGAATGAATTTGTTTGCTTTTATTATAAGATCCAGTCTATAAGTATCCATTTGTTATCGTAAATTTATTCTTTTTCAAGTGAAACTCTGATCTTAAAAAGAAGACGATCTTCCAAAGTAGATGGAATTAGAGGCAAAGTAATTTGGATGTTGACATTTGGCTTTTCTTAAACCAAAACAGGCAATTCCCGATTCAATCGCTGGGCTAGAACATCTTGAAGAGCTCAATCTTTCAGAAAATCATTTGGAGTCATTGCCTGATTCCATTGGCCTGTTGTTTAGGTTGCGAATCTTAAATGTTTCAAGAAACAAGCTTCATGCCCTGCCCGACAGTATTTCTCATTGCAGGTGAGTCGAATAATATTGAAGGTGAAAACTCACTTTCCATGATATGCTAATGAATTATCCATATTCTTACCAGGTCGTTAGAGGAGTTGGATGCAAGCTTCAACAAACTGAGCTACCTACCAACAAATATTGGTTTCGAACTCGTTAATCTTAAACGGCTCTCAGTAAACCTGAATAAGATCCGCTCTCTGCCCACCTCCATTGGTGAGATGAAGTCACTGCAGTTTCTTGATTTGCATTTCAACGAGCTTGGTGGTATTCCACACACAATTGGGAAATTGACGGATCTTGAGATTCTGAATCTCAGTAGCAACTTCAGTGACCTCACTGAACTCCCTGAAACAATTTCCGACCTCACCAGCCTGAAAGAACTTGATCTGAGCAACAACCAGATTCATGCTTTGCCTGACACCTTTGGTCGGCTCGTGGATTTAACTAAGCTTAACGTGGAGCATAACCCTCTTGTGATACCCCCCAAGGAGGTCGTTGCTGAAGGAATCGTATCTATCAAGGGTTATATGGCCAGAAGGTGGGCTGATATACTGGGGGAGGAAAGGAAGAAGAGCATGAACCAAGTGCAGGAGCAATCCGAGCCTAGTCTGTTGACTCGAAGCACTTCGTGGTTGAGTAATGTTGTTTCAAATGTTTCGGGATACTTTGGAAGCGCTGGCAAATCGAACGAAGATCCTTACCTTAACCAGCAACTATAAGTTCATCTTCAGACATCCTCTTTCATATCTTGTTTTCATGAACCATGTCTTTTGAATTCTTTTGCTGCAGTTGGGCAGAAAAAAACAGAGGAGCTTCACATTTTGCTTTCTGCTCTCTCTCTCTCTCTCTCTCTCTCTCTCTCTCTCTCTCTCTCTTTATTTGTATTTTTATGCTCTTTGAGAACACAGTTGTTTTGCTACTATCCTTGTTATCAGACTCATCTATTCAAAATTGCAGTTTTTTTAATTGATTGGTATCTTCAATTCCCACACCACAAGGGTATTAATATGTGACATTTCTCATTAAATTAAGTGGATCATATTTAACACATGTCAATACCCTTGTGGTGTGGTACACACAAGGGTATACGAAAGTGGTACACACAAACTTTTGTGCTTCAATTCTCTCTCTCTCTCTCTCTCTAGGAAGTTCTTTGCTAGCTATAGTAAATTCCCATTTCCTTCACTATCATTTGCATCTATAGCCATAATGAATTATTGATCAAAATTCAAAAGCAAACATTTGAAAACTGCTTCAAAAGAGAGGCATCCGATTCATGATTAGGCAAAACAAAATATCTTCCAAAGGGAATAATATCTTTCCACTCCCTATAAAACCACAATCTCTCACCACCACTCCTCAACACAAATGAGTAGAATCTATGAGTACGGAGGAGGGAACTCTATCCATGAGTACTTGGACCGCATCAACCGGAAGCACCGAGCCCCCACCTTGATCGACGAGTTCTCGACGCCCCCCCACCCCCACCCTCCTCCAGAGAAAAACAATGAATACAGCGGACAGATCTTCCGCGATGACCATCACCATCCGGCCCCTGAGGTGGTCCGCAAGAAAGTCCACATAGCCGAGCATGTTGAGATTGATAGGCATGAAGACAAAAGCATTGATATGCAGGCTGATGGATTCATCAAGAAGTGGCACAAGAACTTTGAGTCATGCAAGACCTTCAAGGGGGATTAAAGCTACTGGGATTGCAGTAATAGTAATGCTATGTTTTAAGCTCTACATGAATAACATAACATCCCTCTCTAGTTAATAGTAGTAGTTATTTGTTTCCTGCATGTATAGGTGTGGTGGCAGAATCCACTATGTATTGATTTCTTTCAATATAAGTCAGCTTCCAAGTATAAATACTGCTTCAACTTTATATCCTTATTGTATGAAGATTCACCAACCATCTCAAATCATTACTCTATTTCAAGAAACTTCAAGAAACTAAAACTCTGTATACCAATGTCTCACTTTCACAGAACACCACCTTTTTTATATAATAAGGGAAACCCACAATAGTTAAACTGTGGTAGGCTAACCATAGGTACAGACTCACACAACGCCGTTGGTGGGACTCAAACCCGAAACAAAACACCACCTTTTTTGTTATAGACATAGTTCTTGATTTTATGAAACTAATCAATGTAAACTGAAGCAAGAAAACATGAAAATTTTCTTTCACATAATCTCATTAGTCTGATCTCTAAATGGGCTAAAGGGTATCACAACTTTGGGAATTCACTAACTGGGAATAGCTTAAGCTTCAAACTATCCAAGCCCAATTTACCACGTTTCAAAATGCTCTAGATTCCTTACAAGAATAATGTGGTCTTGTCTTGATATGATGTTGAGCAGGGCAGCGGGAGGAAGGAGGAAGGTGGATCATTTTTGTTTTTTGCAATCTTGAGCATATACCAATTTGATCCTACCACATATGTGATATGCCCAAACCATTTTGCTTAGTGCTCATCTGAATCACATGACAATAGGCAGGGGCGGATCCAGGATTACAAGGGAGGGGGGCGAAACTTAAAAATTCAATAGAAAAGAGGGTGAAGTGTACATTTGGGGGCGAAATACGAAATTTCTTAAAAATTACATATAAAAAATCGTGTTTCGACACGAGTTCGGGGAGGGCTGCCGCCGCCGGGCGCCCCCCTTGATCGGCCACTGACAATAGGAACAATGCAAATCATCCATTGGTCTAAACATGTGTAATTAATTCAATGTAGAATCTGAATTTTTCACTTAAAGATCATAACTTTTATGCAAAAAAATACATGATGCCCACAATTCACCATCTTTTCAAGATTCCCATCTATCTCCTCATTAAAATTGAGGTGAGAGATAGAGGGACTATTTCATTCCTCATGAATTTTCTATTAAACTTACAAAAATGCAGTCTTGCTGATTTCAACTAATCTACTTCACTTCTCATGGAGACTCACTGTCTTCAGTAAATCTTCTTGATGACACCCGGTTGAACAAATTCCTCAAGCTATTCTTGCTCTCTTTCCTCCTCATCACGCCACGTGGCTCCTCATTCACCAGCCCACTTTCCAACTTCTTCGAAACCGAAACAATCTCATAAGCATCCCACAAAGACTGCCCAAAATCCCAGCTCTTCCCACTCTCCTCTTTCTTACTTGGTCTGCTCATTGCCTCCCCCTTGAACCTGCTCGGCTTGCCCTTGAAATACATCCTATGCGCGTCGAACTCCGATCTCTCCTCCGCCGCCTTCGAGGTGTTGGCATGGCCGTGCCATGCTTGTGCCACCGCCTTGAGGATCTCAGCATCAACCCCATCACCATGCTTCTGATTCTTCTTCATTTTTTTTCTCTTTTTTGAATCTTTTTTATCGGGTTGCAGAGGATTGTTTATGGGCCATGCTTATTTTCTTCGGGTTGATCTGAGCCTCTTGTTTAAGTTGGTGATGATGAGGTTCAAGAAGTGTTGTGATTCAAGATGAGTGGCTCATAATGACATAAAGGAATATGGCGGTATGGATGGCTCCAATTGTCTATATCTTTTCTTGTGTTCAATTAAATGAGATATATTTTTTTCTTACAGAATTAGGTATCGGTAGAAATAAATCACGCATTATTCTAAATTGACAAATCTAATGAGTTTTAAACTTTGATGAATTAATGTATGAATTTTTTAATGTTTGTAATTCAAGGCAAGTTCCGATCCATAAATTATTTCAGGAGATGGAATACTGAGTTAGACCCCTACGTGTAATGTAAGAATCATCTTTTTTTTTTTTTTTATTGAAGGTGAAAATCATCTTATTGCAATCGATGATAATAATCATTATTTTTCTTTGTTAGTGAATTAATGACGTGAAAAATAATGAGCAACAATTATGCTAAAGTAGCATCAAAACAACGTCGTATTTATTTAAAATGATGGCACTTTGGTTCCGTTAAGTGTTCAAATCAACAAAACAATATCGTTTTAACTTTTTCCGTAGGTCATGAAAAATTGGGGATCAAAGCATGCTTTGAATTGTAAATATTAGAAAGTTAATACATTAACACGCTAAATTTAAAGTTCGTGTTAAATTTGTCAATTTGGAACAATTCATGATTTCTTTTACCAATACACTTATATAATTCCCAGTAGAAAAGCAAATACCAGTAACACAAGAAGAAAGGAAATCAAGAAATGTAAATAAGATGTTAATTGCAGTTAAAAACTAAAAATTCATAGCAGAAGCCATAAGGATTTCAATACTATGTAGCTGAACCAAAAAGAGTAGAAACTGTGGGGTGCTTCCGAATATGATGTGGGCACTTGAACAGCAAATCTTTAGCCTCAGAGTGTCTCCCTTCATCAAACAAGGATTTGAAGAGATGCATATAAGCTGCAACAGTTGGATGTTCTTTAACACTCAATGCAGTTAAAAACTCCAAAGCATCATCCACCGATCCGAATTTCGAAATGTAGTGCACAAAGGGCTCTGGATAAGGAGGGTAGTTTTGCTTCTTCATCAGCCTAAGAAGCTCCATAGCTTCTTCAAGCTTCCTATCAGCTAAAAGCTTCTGAATCAGATTCTTGAAAGTCGACTGCCACGGCCTCAAACGAGCCCTCTTCACTAACTCAACTAGCAATTCATAAGCACCAACTATGTGGGATTGATTCACAAACCCACCTATCAAAACATCTAACAAATCAGCATCAGCATCAAAGCCTTTCTCTGTCATCTTGGTGAAACAGAGCAATGCCTTGTCAATCTCATTGGCTGCACAATGGCCCTTTATTAGAATAGTCCATGTCTTGATATCAGGAGTACAACCCTTTTCTTCCATCAATTCTAACACATTTTCAGCCTCTTCAAACTTCCTTGTTTTGCAAAGGCCAAATACTAATTGACTATAGGTGATGTTATCCGGTTCATATCCGGAATCCTTCATCTTTCGAACAATTTCCTCAGCTTCCTCAAACCTCCCTAAGCTAGTGAGAGACCTATGAATCCCATCATATATATGTTTAGATATGGAATGCCCACAAGATTCATATTTGTTCACTACCCTATAAACCAAATCAAGATCCGGGGCATTCCACGTTGCAATTGCCCGTAAAAGCATGTTGCATTCGCTATCCGAGGGCTTAAATGAACTATCCATCATCTGCTCATAGAGTTTCACAGCATCACCCAACATCTTGTTCTTCTGAAGCTGCCTTGTAACCTTAATATACGTATCGATATCCATCTCAAAACCGGCTTCCTTCATCTCCTCCATCACTTCCCAAAACTTAGAAATCGATTCTTCCCAACAAAGTACTCTAAGAATGCCGTTATAGGTGATGCCATTATGCTTGACACCCAAGCTCCTCTCAACCCACTTGAAAAACTTATGAGCTTTCAAAGTGGAATCTTTTCCTCTAAGCTCCTTAAACAATCTCAACATAACATTATCCGAAACCCTAATCTCCAGCCCTTCCAATTTCCTCTCAACCTCTTCTCCCCATTCACCACTTTTGATCACATCAACTACTTCCTTCACCCTATCTTCCATGGCATTTTCTTGAACCAACCTCTCATAAAAATGCTTCAACGCAGTGACCTCATTCTCCATCTTCAAGCCACGAAAAGTCGAAGAAATAGTACTATAAGTTTCTAAATCTAGGAAATACCCTTTATCTTTCATTTCCTTAATAGTCACCCAAAACTCCTTCATCAAACCCTTACTTGCAAAGATTCTCAAAACCAAACTATAAATCGAAGAATTTGGCTCGAACCCTTTCTCCGCTACAACCCATTTCAAGAATCTTGAAGCCTTCTTCGGCTCTCTGCTCAGTTTCTTCAACACGTAAACTACCGTTTCATGGGTTAGCGATAAATTCGAGTCACTCAGCTCTTTCTCCAATTTCTCAGCCACTCATCGGATGAAAATATCTCCAGAAATGATTCGGATTTTGACGAAAAGAAGGATCTTTGACTATAGGAGGTGAAATTGATTAAAGAATCGTTTTTTACCGGAAAGAAATTGGAGAGATGAGCGAGATGAGTAACCTGCTTGTGGACGGAGCGAGTTAGGGAGGGCCGATTCGAGCAGAGCGCGTAAGCGAGTCGGCGGTGAGTCAGGATTCTGTTAGCTCTATTCATGGCTGCTCAGTATATTGAACTTCTAAGGTTTTGAAAGGGTTTAGATACGAGGAGTTCGAAGATACGGGTCTTCGGGTCAAATCAAGTCCGACCCGTTTACCCATTTCTTAAGATCGAGTCAGATTTTTAATTTTTAATTTTCAATTTGATTTTTGAGAGCCTACTGAATGTCACGTGTCAGATATTTATGCATACTTTTGTGTGTTAGAAAAGCTTTACTACGTCATGCCGATATATATTGGCTTTTCTTCACAAAATAAGACTAAAAAGGTCACTGTTTTAGTACAATCTTTCTCTACTCTACAAAACAACTGGCTTTTCTTCTCACTCTTACACTAGAATCCTTAAATTTTGTCTGAGAATTTATTCCTGGGTGCTGAGAATTTATTTCTGGGTGCTGAGTGGATTTTGTGCTTTCATCCTCTTCATATTGGAGGAGAATAATCAGACAAATCATAATCTCTTTTTCAAGAAGTAATGGATGTGGATTTCTGGGCTGCTAGAGTTCATAGACATGTCCCTTCTGTCCAATCTTCTAGCCTTGTAAACTCTGGTAAATTGTGTTGTATCTCTCTTGAATACTATCACAAACACTGCTTACTGATAACACGTAGCGTAGTTGGTATTCTCATTTCTTCTACGTCAATTAGAGTTGATCTAGTGTTTAATCTCCGATTGTTGTTTAGGATTTTTCAGTTGGTTTGAGAATTGGATGTTATTCTTGAGTTTACCATGAGAAAATGTTCACTTTCCTCCAATCCCTTAATCTTTTTTGCTCCACATTATTGATCTATTTTCTAGCTCAAATTCTATCAGTTGTTCAAAGATTAACTTGGTGTGTGTGTGTGGAAATGGTGGCACTGAAAAAGGTTATCTTTTAGGAAAAGAGACAATCTTGGTATCATAAGTTGCAATCTTTGCATAAATCTTGCGTAGAAATGGTGGTTCATGACTATCGAAATTAATGAAGAAAATTTGATTTAGTGGTGGAAGATGAAGTGAGAGCTTGGTTCCCTTGCCCTTACTGCTACATTCAACTTGAGCTTCCTGTCCTCTGTATCCATCTCCAGGAAGAGCACTGCTTTAACTTGGAAAACGCGGTAATGCTTCGTGTTTCTCTTGCTGTTTCCGTGACTGGGAATCCAATTCCATGCTACCCTTTTCATCGTTTCTTGAAGAATGAATTACAATACTAGAATTACTATTACCCTGAAGACAGTCACAAAGGCGTATCGTCGTGTTTCTGCAACGGTTGATGCAGAAAGGTAAGCATTTTAGATCTCAAATACAGTTTAATCTTCATTCTATTGCAGACATGATGAATCTTTCTCTTGCAACAGCAAATCATCTTGTCTGGATGAAGTTGGAGAACTCAAAAACGAAGAAATAAGGCAACGCATTGCGTTCGTTCATGAGCTTCCCATCTCCACCATTGTTCAGCATTCTTGGGAGATGTTATAAGTGGTGCAAGGTTTCTTACTAAGTAACATTAGAAATCTGTAATAGAATATGTCATGAGCTAATGCAATTGTAATATTTACTTCAACATGATGCCACATTAAGATGAGCTATTCAACAGATTTTCACCATCTCTACTGCAAATAATGCATTTCATTTAAGCATTCTTCCCATGTATGTTCTGTTCTTCCCTCCCCATATTCAAAACATTCAATAAAAGCACGGAAAATGTTTCTCGATCCCAAATTACGCACCGCTGACACTTGCAACATAGAGGTACAAATTGTAGGGTAGATAAGTTTTTACCAATCAAGTAAGAACCTTACCAGAATCTACATACTAGTAAGCACAAATGTCTTGCAATAACAAGCAGAATGCAAGATAAGTTGCTAATGAAAAGGAAATAACAAGCTCAAAACCAATCAAGAAAATTCATGCAAGTTTTCAAGATTCAAATAGCATCAAACAAGGATCACAGACTGCATAAGAGACCCTACTCCAGTTGCTAAACAAAAAGTAACATTTTGATTGAATCATCCCAACAACGTTCTTGAGCTGCTAAACTAATACAACTAAAGCATAACAAATCTTAGCCCAAAACATCGCCATCATATATAAATAAACCAGAGGCATCACAAAAATTCACAAAAACCATACCAAGATATCATCCTCCATCATTCAATAATGGCTTGAATGACACCGGCACCAACCGTCTTCCCGCCTTCCCTGATAGCAAATCTCATCCCCTGCTCACAAGCAATGGGAGTAATGAGCTCAACCTCCATCTTCACACGGTCACCGGGCATCACCATCTTCGACTCCTCATCCTTATCGTTCATAATGCTGTTCACTTTCCCGGTCACATCCGTGGTCCTCATGTAGAACTGAGGCCTATAACCTGCAAAGAACGGTGAGTGCCTCCCGCCCTCCTCCTTCTTCAACACATAAACAATGGCTGAGAAAATCCTATGGGGAGTAATAGTCCCAGGCTTAGCCAACACCATCCCTCTCTGGATATCAATCTTCTGAACTCCTCTCAACAATAAACCAACATTATCTCCGGCCATGGCCTCATCTAGGGTTTTCTGAAACATCTCCACTCCGGTAACGGTTGTTGCCCTAGTCTCCCTCAATCCTACAAGGTCAATTGTCTCTCCAACCCTAACTGTCCCTCTCTCGACTCTACCAGTCGCCACCGTTCCTCTTCCGGTGATGGAGAACACATCCTCAACCGCCATTAAGAAGGGGAGATCCATCTGCCTTTGTGGAATTGGAATGTAGTTATCAACTTCGTCCATTAATTTGTAGATTTTGTCTACCCACTCATTTTCCCCTTTTTTGAGGCCGGGGGGTTGCTGTGAGAGCCTCCAGTGCGAGTAGGGCGGAGCCGGAAATGATTGGGATATCATCGCCGGGAAATTCGTGAGATGAGAGAAGGTCTCTTACCTCCAATTCGACCAATTGCAGCAACTCCTCATCATCGACTTGATCTTGTTTGTTTAAGAAGACGACCATGCTCGGTACTCCGACTTGCTTGGCGAGCAGGATGTGTTCCTTCGTCTGCGGCATCGGACCGTCGGCGCCGGATACGACGAGAATCGCGCCGTCCATTTGTGCGGCGCCGGTAATCATGTTTTTGACATAGTCGGCGTGGCCGGGGCAGTCGACGTGAGCGTAGTGGCGGTTCTCCGTCTCGTACTCGACGGTGGCGGTGTTGATGGTGATACCGCGGGCCCTCTCCTCGGGAGCGGCGTCGATTTCGTCGTATTTCTTGGGGGCGGAGTTTCCCATGGAGGCTAGGGCCATGGTTAGGGCGGCGGTGAGGGTGGTCTTCCCGTGGTCGACGTGGCCGATTGTGCCGATGTTGACGTGCGGCTTCTTCCGCTCGAACTTGCCGCGGGCCGCGCGGACGGAGAAGCGGCGGCGGGAGGTGAGGGGGGTGGAATTGGTGGCTGGGTGGAGGAAGAGGGTGGTTGTGGAGGGAGTGAAGGAGGAGGAGAGGACTAATTTGGGGGGAATTGGAGGAAGTGAGGGAAGGAGTTGAGGCGACGTACGCGAGTTTACCCACAGCGGCAGTGGCGGCGGTGACGCAGGCCATGGCGGATAAGGGGTTTGTAGAGAGAGAGGGAGGGAGATGCAGAAGAAGATAGGGATTGAGATATAGTGAAGAGGGGAAGAGCGAGAGAGTATTATCTGAGAGAAGAAAAGAGGACCTCTCAAATACTTCTATCCGATTCTAAGATAACCCAACTGTAACTTCGACTGCTGGGTTTATGGGTTTTCTGTGCTACTGCCCTGATATCGCGAAACGTGTATGGCTACGATTCGGACTTGAAGTTCTGATTGCATATAACCTGCCATCACATCACAACCTTAATATATTTTTCCCTAATTTGTAGCATCAACGTCATGAATTTATTTAGTACACTTCTATCCTATAGCGGAATTTTTGATGTACCACTTTCGTATAACCCTTATGAGTATCACATTATAAGGATATTAATATTTGAATATAGTAAATGGTGTGATATATACAAGGATATACAAAAGTGGTACACATAAGTTTTATGAGTCCATAGCGGTCAATTTTCTATTTGATATGCTACAATTTTTTTAATTTATTTTGCTCCAAAAAATATACTGGATTTGAATAAGAAAGTTGTGGTGGTCTGGAAGAAGGAAAGAGATTGAAAGGGGCCTATTGCAGGCCCAGAAACTGAGTGTGATTGGGCCACGTTAACAATTTAGGGCCAGTCTTTTTTACAAATAATTTACACTAAACATAGGCCAGAAAAAAGGGAAGTAATTAGTTTAATGACGAATTCTGTTTTAAGTAGCAATAGAAATTAGTCACATTCGTCTCAAATTCTCAATGAGATGGGAAAATGGAAATTCTCATTGAATACAAACAAATACTTACTCTGTCCAACTCCATTAATCCACTTTCTTTTCGACACATAAATTAAGAAAACTGTTTGTTGTATGTAAAGTAGTATAAAGTAGTAGGGTCTACAAAAATATATAAGACTATAAGAATGTTATTTTAAGTTAAAAAGAAAGTGGACTAATAGAGACTATCCAAAAGGAAAACTGGACTAATAGAGTGGGACGGATGGAGTAGTACTCCTCTACGGCTCCATCTCATTATTGTCGCCTTTTTTTTATGACACAAATTTAAAAAGTAAATGAATTTGTATTAAATTGATAGAGTTTATTAATTTAATTTAATTGTGACCCATAAATTATTTTGGAAACATGCCAATAATGATGGGATTTAGATGATATTTGTTATTGATAGCTTGTGCTCTAAGTAACGTACATATATAAATATGTAAATAAATATACCCCTTGTATGACACAAGGATTTAGGTGTTTAGGTTGTGATGAAAGATAATGATTCAAAATTCACCAAAAACGAACTGCTATGTGTGAGTGCATCCTTAAACAGAAGATGTAAATATTTTGTATCCTTATGGTAATTAAGATAGTTTCCTAATATTGAAGCTAGGGTTAGGGTTTGTTGTTGTAGCTATAAATCTCTTGGGAGTTGAATTCTTTAATACTAAAATTTACGCTTCATTCAAAAGTTTCAATCTTTTCTTCGCTACACTAAATTTTTGACCATTTCGCATTCACAGCTCCGATCATCGAAATGCCTCTTTCACAAATCAATCAGGGTCGTTCATCATGTTGCTCTCTTCGGACCGCCGGAGATCTATCAAACACCACCCACGGAAGACCGTTCTCCGACATCCGGAAACCCTTGCTTGGATTTCTTTCTCCACGCCGTCCCCGGAACACGGCCGGAAACCTTGCTCAATCTCCTGAGACGCTCGTGGAGTTACGATCCATTGAAGTCTCTGAAGCTCGTCTGCAATCTCCGAGGAGTGAGAGGCACCGGAAAATCCGATAAGGAAGGGTTCTACACCGCCGCTCTGTGGCTGCACGAGCACCACCCTAGAACTCTGGCGGCGAACGTGGCTGCATTTGCCCAATTCGGCTACTTCAAGGACTTGCTGGAGATTCTCTTCCGCCTTGTCGAAGGAGCCGACGCGCGAAAACTGGCGAAAGAAAATGGGGAGAATTGGAAAGCTTATAAAAATGCGGATTTTCAGTGGCGGCAAGGATGGGGTTTGAATGAGGAGATGATTGCGAGCTGGAAAAGACTGCACGCTGGTCAAACCCTAAGCCGTGAAGAGAAGCGGATCGAAAAGGGGAAAAGGGTTGTAGAGAGGTTTAATCACGATCCCCAATTCAGATCCCTACACGAACAAATCTCCGATCTCTTCGCGCGCCACTTGAGATCGGATATGGAGATGCTCAAATTGGGGAAACTCAGCGAAATCAGCCTCGCAGCGAAATGGTGCCCCTCTCTCGATTCCTCCTTCGACAGAATTACTCTGCTGTGCGAAACCATAGCCAAGAGAGTTTTTCCGAGGGCGGAATACACAGAATACGACGGCGTGGAGGAGGCGCATTACGCTTATGAGTTAGGGATCGATTGAGGAAGGAGGTGCTTGTTCCGTTGCGTAGAGCGCTGCAGCTGCCGGAGGTTTACATCGGAGCTAATAATTGGGGATCTTTGCCGTACAATAGAGTCGCCTCTGCTGCTATGAAATCGTATTTCAAATTATTCTTCAAACACGACGGAGAAAGGTTTCAGGAGTATCTCGATAGGGGGAAGTCCGGAAAATCGAAGATTGCCGCCGCCGCATTGCTTCCTCATAAGATAATCCGTGATCTGGATAAAATATATGGCTCCGGCCCACGAGTGGCGGAGCTCCGATGGAAGAGAATGGTTAAGGATGTGGCGAAGAAGGGGAAATTGAAGAATTGCCTTGCCGTCTGTGATGTTTCGCCGAGTATGTCGCAGCCTTGCATTGGTAGGATTCCGGCTGAGGTGGCGGTGGCGCTAGGGATTCTGTTGTCGGAGTTGAGCGAAGATCCATGGAAGGGGGAAACTCATCACTTTCAGCGCCGATCCGCAGCTCCAATCAGTGAAAGGGAAAACCCTAGAAGAGAGAGCGGATTCCGTGAGAAGTATGAATTGGGGGGTTGAGAATTGATTTCCGGAAGGTGTTTGATTTGATACTGCAAGCGGCGGTGGAAGGGAAGCTGAAGGCAGATGGGATGATAAAGAGGCTGTTCGTGTTCAGCGACGTGGAGTTCAACAAGGCGTCTCTGAATCCATGGGAGACGGATTATGAGGTTATCTTGACCAAGTATACAGAACCCGGGTACGAAGAGTGCGTGCCGGAAATCGTGTTTGGGAACTTGAGCGATTCGACGGCGGTGGCCAGAAACTTTCCGGGTGTGGCGCTTGTCAGCGGCTTCTCCAAGGATTTGATGAGTATGTTTCTCGAGGGCGGTCCGGTGGCGGTGATGGAAGCAGCAATCTCCAGTAAAGAGTATCATAGTTTGCAAGTGGTGGATTAATCTAACAACAATGGGAGAAAATATCAATTTTGATAATCTGATTGGCTTATGTTCGATTTTGGTCATCTAATGTGTCAGTATCCGATTTTAGTCTTACAACTTTATATATTATTCAATTTTAGTTTCTAATTTAGTCGTGCTCGATTTTTTTCTCCTATAATTTTACAATATAGTCAATTTAGGTAACTTCATATGATTTCTGTCCTCTGACGAAAACGCGTGAAATTATTTTTTAAATTAGGGGTGGATATAATTTTAAAATTATAACTAAATATTTTTTTTTAAAATTATTGGTGAATTAGTTATTCTTTTAACTGGAAAAGATAGTTTTAGTTCTACTTAGATCATCCGCATCTGTTGAATTTAATAGCATTTAAATTGCTTGGTTAAATGTTGCCTTGCAGAGCATTGATTAAGGGTGTGTTTAGTTTATGCATTTCCTATCCTGCTATGGGAATGATTTGAGTTTGATATTCAAATGCCGTATGTGGATATGAGCTTCTTATTATGAGTATCAAACTCATATGTATATGATTTTATCAAACCCAAGTAATTGATGGGTTTGAGATTTAATACCCAATAAAGATATCAAAATTTTGTTTTATGTATTATTTTTTAAAACTAATTTTTTTTTATAATATTACTTAATATGAATATGATACAAATATATTTTTTTAATTTTATAAACAATAAGTATCATTATTTAGAAACATTTTGACATGAATATAAAAATATTTTTATTAAAAAACAAATACATTTATGTTTGAAATAAACAACTTTATAAGAACATGGCTTTATAACTGTTTTTAAAGATATTCAATTATTTTTGTAAATACTCAAATAAATTTTATTAAAATATTTTTCTATTACAAAATAAAAAGACTCATATTATTATTATTTAAAATGTCAATATTCACAAGATTATATATTCTCATTGAGGCTTAAGAACAACCAAAAATCATAGTATTTGATTATCATACACATTCACTAGTAAATGTCAAACGCCACTCATACAAAATCACCCTACTATTATTTCCACTATCATGCGATACTAATATTATTTCACTAAATGTAATATTGTTGTATTAGCAAAATACTATTTAATTTAACGTGATAACGGTAGAATTAATTATGAGTAATTTGAATGATTTATTCTTTAACACAAAGCTACAAATCTTTTAAATAATATAAATAGATATCTTGTGCTCTAAGTAACATAAATATAGATATGTATATATTTTGTATCCTTATTCTAAGTTAGTTTCCTAATATATATGCTAGCTAGGGTTAGGGTTTATTTTGTACGTGTATATATATATATATATATATATATATATATATATATATATATATATATCTTCTCTTCGAAGTTCACTTCTTTACGCATGTTTCATTGCTTCAAAAGTTTCAATCATTTCTTTCTCACCACGTAATGCTTAGCTAAACTAAAATTTTGACCATTTCGCATTCACAACTCCGATCATCGAAATGCCTCCTCTTTCACAAATCAATCAGGGCTGCTCATCATGTTGCTCTCGTCGGACCGCCGGAGATCTATCAAGCACCACCCACATGCACCACCGCCGACGCTGCCGCACCGGAGATCGATACCACGACCGCCGACGCTGCAGCACCGAAGATCAATGCCACTAGCACCGCCGCCGCGGGTGATCCGTTCATCAACCTTATGGTCGCGAATTTCAACACCACATCCATGGGCTTAACGGAAAACAATTCTCCGACGTTCCTTTCGTCGGGAAATCCTTGCTTGGATTTCTTCTTCCACATCGTCCCCGACACGCCGCCGGAAAATGTGACCAACCGCCTGAAACTCGCGTGGGATCACGACCCGTTGAAGGCTCTGAAGCTCGTCTGCAATCTACAAGGAGTGAGAGGCACCGGAAAATCCGACAGAGAATGGTTCTACACCGCCGCTCTCTGGCTGCACCAACACCACCCTAAAACACTGGCGGCGAACGTGGCTGCATTTGCGGAATTCGGCTACTACAAGGATTTGCTGGAGATTCTCTTCCGCCTTCTCGAAGGTTCCGAGGCGCGAAAATTGGCGAAAGAGATGGGGTGGAATTGGAAATCTCTGTACTTTGCGAAGAAGGAGATGAAGCAGGTGGAAGAGGAGCTTTCGGAGAATAAACAGAGAATGGAGGATTTAAAAAAGGAGTTTTCGGAGAAAAAACAAAAAATACCATATTGGGATAAGTTTGGTTTGAAGGTGCAGATGAAGGTGAGCTGGAAAAGACGGTTTGAGTTGAAGAAGGAGAAGACTGAGAGTCGGAAAAGACTGCACGCGGGTCAAACCCGAACCCGTGAAGAGAAGCGGATCGAGAAGGCGAAAACGGTTGTATCCAGGTTTAACCAGGATCCCAATTCAGATCCCTACACGAACACATCTCCGATCTCTTCGCGCAGCACTAGAGATCGGATATGGAGATGCTGAAATTGGGGAAATTGAACAGAATCAGCCTCGCTGCAAAATGGTGTCCCTCTCTCGATTCATCGTTCGATAGAATTACCCTTCTCTGTGAAACCATAGCGAAGAGAGTTTTTCCGAGAGATGAATATGCAGAATACGACGGCGTGGAGTAGGCGCATTACGCTTACCGCGTGAGGGATCGGTTGAGGAAGGAAGTGTTGGTGCCGCTGCGTAGTGCGATGCAGCTGCCGGAGGTTTACATCGGAGCTAGTAATTGGGGATCTCTTCCCTACAACAGAGTCGCCTCCGTTGCTATGAAAACTTATTTCAAATTATTCTTCAAGCACGACGAGGAGAGGTTTCGTGAGTATCTGAATAAGGTGAAGTCCGGCAAAGAGAAGATTGCCGCCGGCGCATTGCTCCCTCATAATATAATTGGGGGTTTGGAGGATGAAGACGGCGAACAAGTGGCGGAGCTTCAATGGAAGAGAATGGTTGAAGATGTGGCGAAGAAGGGGAAATTGAAGAACTACCTCGCGGTCAGTGATGTCTCCGGCAGTATGTATGGGACTCCGATGGAGGTGGCAGTGGCGCTAGGGATTCTGGTGTCGGAGTTGAGCGAAGATCTGTGGAAGGGGAAACTCATCACTTTCAGCTTGAATCCGCAGCTTCAAATACTGAAAGGGGAAACACTAAAAGCAAAGGCCAATTTCGTGAGAAGAATGGAGTGGGGGGTGAATACTAATTTCCAGAAGGTGTTTGATTTGATACTGCAAGTGGCAGTGAGAGGGAAGCTGACGGGAGATGAGATGATAAAGAGGCTGTTCGTCTTCAGCGACATGGAATTCGACCAAGCCTCGGCCAATCCATGGGAGACGGATTACGAAGCCATCGTGAGGAAGTTTAAGGAAGCAGGGTACGGCGAGTGCGTGCCGGAAATCGTGTTTTGGAATCTGAGGGATTCGAGGGCGACGCCGGTGGCCGGAAGCCAGCCGGGGATGGCGCTTGTGAGCGGCTTCTCGAAGAACTTGATGACTATGTTTCTCGACGAGGGTGGGATTTTGGACCCGGTGACGGTGATGGAGGCAGCGATCTCCGGTAAAGAGTATCAGAATCTGATAGTGGTTGATAGATTGAAGATAGGAAGGATTGAAATTTGTTCATACACATGTTCGTTCCTTGCTTTGTTTTGATTAGTCTATGAAGACTAGTTTCAAGGAATAATAAAAAGAAAAAAAAAAGTCAGCTTAATGGTGAAAAAGTAAGAACTCACTCGTCTCGTTAGTAATCAGTTAAACCTCGATAAAATAATAATTTTGGAATTGAGAAAAAATATTCATTTAACGAAGTTATTATTTTATCGAATATTATTTTAGTGCATTGACCCATATCAGGGCCGGAATAAATTATTATCCTGACGAGATTATTACTTTATCGAATATTATCATTTTTATGATTAAGGTGTCTCATTATAAAATATCTCATTTAAAAAAAGTAATGATGTCTCATTTTCCATTCGGATCTAATTCTTAAAAAGGTAAAAATGAGTGGATAAAAATTAATTGTTTAAAAAGTTAAATAAGATAATGTACATTACAAACATAATTTTTTTAATAACTGTATCAAAAAGAGTTATTAATGGGACAGATAATATATCATACTCCCTCCGTCCCATTGATAATGTCAAGTTTCATTTTTTGTGTATCCTCTCTTCTTATCACTTATTTAAAATAGTAAGAAATGGTGAATCACAATCATCTAAACAAGTAGACTCCATTATCTTATACTCTCTCCGAGATTAAGGCGGATTGTGGAAATATATAAAGTAGTGGTGGAATAGTATAAAGTGGTAGGGTCGGATGATTGTGAACCACTCATTTATGTTGACTTTTGGAATGATATATAAATAATGAGACAAACAAATGTAACAAATAAGACATAAATAATGAGACGTATGCAATACTTTTACACCATTACTTTACATCTTTATACTCACTATCTTAAACTCCGCCTCAAATCCAACAAGACATTACCAATGGAACGGAGTCAGTACAATGGTGAGGAAGCCTTCAGCAAACTCTTCTGTTCTCTGGGCTAAAGATAATGAAGCCCGGATTTCATAAACTTACTTTTAGCCTGGACTCTAATTGGGCTAAATTGATCAAATTATCAATTTCGAGTTTTAAGTTCAACTTCCTGCCCAAAAAGAGTTGCTAGGGATTTAACTGCACAATGTCATTGTTCAGGCCGAAACAATCCATAGTTTCACAATTTGGGTTTATTTTTCTGTTTTAGGGATCATCTGAAGCCATGTTACTTTTTCTTAATATATTCACATATATTGATATGATTCAATTGATTTTAAGCAAATCTATGTTTTAATCCAAGAGATGAAAAGGCAAAAAGTAGCCTACATACAACTTTGGACAGACAGAAATAGAAAGTGTAATAATGCGGTGCTTTTGTCATTGCTCTTTTTTTATTACCGCCCCATCACTCATCACTGCATCTCACCTATTTACAAATATGTCGATTAATTCCGCCCAATAAATGGGTGTTTGTAACTGCTTATCATAAGCACTTTTTATTTGTTTTTGCTTAAAGTTGAAAATAATTGCTTTTAAGCAAAAGCAGATAATTTTTTGTATCAATAATAAAAAGCAGATATATTTGATAGTTTCAGAAATTATGATATTTTAAACACCCAAAAGCATTTCAATAGATTCTTAAAAAAAACTGCTTAATTAAGCAGATTAGTTGATTAATTTTAGAGCAGTAAGCAGATTTACCAAATAAAAAAAAACTGTTTATGCTGCCAATAAGCACATAAGTGCTTAAAATAAGCATTTGCAAACACCCCCTAAATTGCGGTCCCTTCTCTCATCTCTACACCACTAGGTATCGAATTGAATATTTATAATATCATCTATATTATATACTTCCTCTGCTCCACTAAACTTGTCCAATATTTATTTTCGAGTTGTTTTATCGAACTTATTCAATTTCTAAAAAAGAAAGTAGGTCTCATACCTCTAATAACTCAAATCAACTCAAAAAATATTATTAATTAAATAAATCTCACACATCTTCCTCACAAACCAATTTTAAATTATTAATTAATGTATGAGTCTAGCATCTTTATTAATCTACACCAACTTTCCTAAATTACCGCGCCGAAAAGAAAGTGGACAACCTCGGTGGGATGGAGGGAGTATTATCTCGATCCCAATATTGAATTCCAAGTAATTTTAAGTACAAAAATAAAGAAAGTGTATGTAAATTAATAAAATAGTGGATCCGTTTATTTAGATTAATTATAGTTAACTCATTTATTTTCTTTTACGGGATGAGATATAACAATGGAAATTATGGAACACACCAAAATGACATTTGCGACTTCAACATTAGGACGAGGGAGTATCCTTTTTGTATTTTTTGCTTCTTGCAAATATGACACTAAAGCTTCACCAAATTGGAAATTGTCTTTCTTTTAGAAGTAAATTTGGTGCAAAAACTATAAGAGATCTTTTTTAATTTTTTTTATATATTATATCTATGTAGGGTTATAAAAAACTGAGAGTTAATTAGGGCAAAATCTGCAATTTCAAAAGATTTTGCACGATCTGAGAGTCGATCCCAACCCGCCCCCACTTGGATTCTCCCATATCTGTTGTCATAAACCCATTGGAGAATAGTATGATCAAGTTGGCTCCATTAATGGTCTGCACCGTTTTATAGCAAGTAGGGCCAATGTACTCCAACTTAGTGCCAATACAGACAGACTGGAATTTTTCAGATTTACGGCTGTTTTTTTCTCAGCCACACCACACTCCCTTTTATTTCCTGTCTTTGCAAATTGGGTTGAATTCCATCATTCTGTCACAGAATATTTGATCAAAAAGAGGAGATTTCACAATAATTGAAATGCATCCACTTGCAAGAATTACTATTTTACTGAAAATTGCTTTTATATATACCCACGTTTTTCTCTACACTCCATGACATGTAGATCCAAGAGACTCTCATGGATAAGTAGAGTGGTGGATTGCAGCCAAGGATGACTTGCCGGCCGATAAGACGTGCCACCGGTGAATGGCTTTGCCGGCAAGCTGTCCTTGGCTACATTCGGCCCTCTACTTTCCATGCAAGTCTCCGGCGATCAATTTTCTGAGCTTCATGCTTCGTTTTCTTGATTGAGGTTGGCTTGTCTACTATTAATGCTTGCATTGTAGAGCCATTCTTGTTTCATTCCTTTATTTCTTGTTTGCTGCTAAAATCCCTAATATTCATATACTATAATAACATAAACCTAGCTAGTGATAGTATCATCACTAAAAATGCTACATTTATTAATAAAGTGAGATTTAAACTTAGAACGGAATTCATTGTGCACTAGAAGTCTAATTTATTGTAAGTAATTAATATACACATGGATGTGTGTATCTTGTTTCGTCTATACTGGATATTAAGTTCATCGGAAAGACGCAAAATCCTATTTTTGTTTTAATTATTTCGTTTTCCCACGACTACAATAATTTTTAGAAGTACAATTAAATTTCGATTAAGTAATATTCGATAGAGTAATAATCTCGTTTAGATAATAATTTCTTCTTATCTCAACTTGTTCAATGTACTAAAATTAGTATTCAATAAAGTAATAACCCATTAAATGAATATTTTTTTTGATCATAAGATTTTTATTTTATCGAAATTTAATTGTATGAAACATATTAATAATATTATTTTTTCAAGAACAAAACCCTACCATACGTGTAGAAGGAGCTAATATTTTTTAATGAGCTATTTTCGTCATTATTTGACTATCAATTATATTGATACACATCCGCATCGAAAGAATTGGTTACTACGTCCCTATGGGATGACGTAGTGGTGAAGGTGGGAAGCCCCATAGCGGTTTCTTATTTTAATTTTTTAAATAAAATATCTATATTACTTCAAATATTATTAAACAATTATAACTTATAATAAATAAATAAATAAAATTGAGAAGGTGGGAGGCCCCATAGCGGTTTGTGGCATTAAGTGTGGTTGAACTTTCTGTGTGGTTTGCAGTAGGGTGGTTGAACCTCTCATGTGTTTATGGTTTGCGGGCTAATTAAAAAAAAAAAAAAAAGAATTGGTTACTACTACTACAAGCCAAAAACGTCAAAGATTGCACAGATTTCACGCAAACGTGTCGACACACAAAAAGTTACTATATCAGACAATTTGTACGTCTTAATCATAGTAATTTTTTTATTATTTATTTTTTCCGTCACACTACAAATAGAAACTTTTTCCCGGCCGCATTGTTGAATATTTACCAGCCATGATTGGTGGCTTTAATAAATAAGCAAATCTCAATTATCGGACAAATCAATGACTATTATTTCTAATTAGCCTCCACTAAATTTAATCTCAAACTTTCCATTTCTGATGCAGCATTCTCTTCTATGGCTCTCGCAGCATCTTCGGCGAATCATCTTCTTCTTCTCGTTGCATCCCGTACTACCATCACAGCCCAAAGTACCACCACTATGTGTATCTCCAATTTCATAGCAATGATGATCATCCTTGTGATTGATCGACGTCGAAGCATCTTCCATGGCTGATGATGTAGAAGGATCATTACAACTTGTGGTGTTCTCATGGCTGTCTGATTCCAAATCTTGATGATGATGATCGGATTTGCATGAATGCGGGGTTAGAATCGGAACAAGTCTGTTTGCTCTCCAAGTGTTTGTGAAAATTCCTGACTGAGTTTTTCTTCCGCTTTCCTAATTTCACCAGCAGCAGCAGTAGCAGCAGCAGCAGCAGTAAGCTGTTGAAGATGACTAAACCCATACGTCTCCACATCCGCCGCCACGGCGCCCCACACGAGCGGATAGCCGGCGACGGCGAGGCCGACGACCGCCGCCTTGGTGGATATCGACACAACCACATTCTTCGCAACTCTACACCTCACCTTCTTGGCGAGGCGTAGAGCTTTCGCCACGCGCCGGATGTCGTTAGTCATCAGGGCTACGTCGCCCGCCTCCGAAGCCAGCGCCGAGCCTCCCACGCCCATCGAAAAGCCGATATCCGCTGTGGATAGTGCAGGTGCATCGTTGATGCCATCTCCAATCATAGCCGTTGGATTCTCTTCTTGAAACTCTTTGATCATCCTTGGCTTTGTCCTCCGGTAGAAGCTCTGCTCTGATAATCTCCATACCTCCCCCTAACTTAACAAATTTAGAGGAATAAACAGTAAAGACGACCGATCTAATTAGTGTGTCGGGTATAACTATTTTGATATACACTATATGTTATAATAAACCTGCTATTCTGCATGTTTGGCAGCTCCATAGCAATCTCCAGTTAGCATTACTGTTTTGATGCCAAATGACTTGAGCTCCAAGATTGCTTCCTTCGGCCCTGTTCGACACTTGTCGGAAACACAGAAGATAGCAGCAGGTGAAGGTCCCAAGAAGACATAATCAATAGACTTCCCTTCTATGTCATAATAACCTTCTAATCTTGGAACTGGATGTGAATTAAGACAATTAGTATTAGATGTAATAATCTTTAAGGATCTTGAAACAATCTTTGCATTCCCAATATAAACTTTGTTATCTTCAATTTCCCCCAAAATCCCTTCACCAGGAAAGTTGACAAATTTCTCAACTCTATCTGGCTTAGCCTCTACTGAATGTGTTCTTGCAAACTCAATTACAGCAGCTGCTATTGGATGGCTTGATTTGCTTTCTATGCCTGATATCCTACAAAGATTATCAAACTTCATGTTAATTCTTGATTCTAATGTCAAGTAGAAGGAAGAGTTTCACCAATATAGGGACTCATGTGAGGTGATTTGAGGCAGGAAGGACTTGAAATCTTCAACCACAAACTCTCCCCTTGTTACAGTCCCGGTTTTATCGAACCCCGTGATCTTAATCTTCACAAGACTTTCGATATGCTCCTTTGAAAAGAACACCTAACTTGGCTGCTTTATACAGTGCTCAACACATGGCAACCGGGGTGGAGAGAAGAAGCGCGCATGGGCAACCGCTAACCAACACGACGAGAGCCAAGTGGTACCATTTTCTCTCATCACTCAAATGGAATGCTGGAGGGGCTAGAGCTATTGAAGCAGATACCACAACTATGGCTGCAAGAGACTAACAAGAAATCAACTTTTTGTCACATGATCAAGGTTGTCTTTTCTTGTTATTACATCTTAGTATCTTACAAAGTTACAGTCCTGGAGTATAGTACTTAGCCCACTTGTCCAACAACCTTTGAGTTCTTGATTTCTTGGTCTGAGCTTCTTCTACAATCTTTGCCATTCTTGCCACCACACAATCCTCTGCAACTCAGTTGTCCTAATCTTACATAGCCAGCAATAAGCCCATCAAAAGTCAACTCCATCAAAACAAGAGCAGTTAAGGTTGATTGTCCAGCATAGACTGTGAATCCTTCTGCTTCGTCACATGGAAGGATTCTCCGGTCTTTCTCTTCTCATCCACTTCACAACTCCCATCCACTACAACTCCATCTACAGGCACAACTTGCCGGCCTTCACAGCTGAAACGGTTCCTAACTCGACTTCATCCGCATTCATCTCTTCACCGGTCTCAGCTATGACTGCCTTCTGAGGGACTACACTAATTAACGACGACATCTCAGCACTGAGCCTGCATGGAAATGTAAAACAATCAAACATGGTCCATGGATATCAGAGAAAAAGAGAGATCTATTAGAGAATTATGGGATTAGTACTCAATTACTTAATTACCCTATGACTTGCCCATGATTCCATCCATTCGCCTAACGTAAACAGAAACACAACAGCAGCAGCTTCCGGATAGCCATGGAGGGCAAGCAACACAGCAGCTGCATGATGATTGATTCATTATTCGTAATTAAGTCTTAAAATAAAAAGTCTTTGTAGTAAATTAACCAGTCCAATTAGTACCTGAGATTAAGACAAGGATGTTGATGTCTAATCTGAGGTTTCTCACTGCTGCAAGGGCCTTGAGAAGAACAGGTGGAATTCTGGCCACAACTGACAAGCATCTAAAGGGACTGTAAATATACTTGAAGAGATGATGCTGTCGAACAAACAACTTTTGCTAATGTATTTTGCTATTAAGACTTGCATAATATCAAGACATTTGGGAAATAAGGAAAAGGTGAAACAAACAAAATGGGACTAATTTATGTTCACATTCTTTAGCAATCCAGCTATGGAACTATTAGAGATATTATGTTAATTATGAATTGTAATTAGCAAAGTGGTTTGTTAGTTATGAAGAGCGGTAAGGAAGCGGTTATGACAACATCATCCGCACCTTCCCTCAACCGCTTTCACTCTCTCTCTCTCTCTCTCTCTCTCTCTCTCTCATTGTATATAATGCATTTACGATCAATTGAAACGACACTTTTTACATTTTAATTAATTCTCCTAATAGAAACTACCAAGATCTAGTCTTCTTTTTTAGCTTACACTTTGCCTTCACCTCTTTCTTGTTGTGAATGGAGAATTTTGATTGGTAAAATAAATGATGCAACACATGATTCATTTAATAACTAATTATGTTAAAAGATTAACCAACATGCCTACATGTGGGTGGGGGGGGTTGAGGGCGGGGGGGGAGAGAGTTGTTACCTATTTGAATCTGGGAAATGAGGAGAGACAACAATCACAGTCTTTGAAGGGACAAGAACGGAGATTTTCTTGATTCCATCGCGTGAGTTAAGAATTCTTTCGATCAGTCGAACTTCAGAGGGACAGCAAATTCCCAGTACTTCAAAATAGCTTTCATTGAACCTTGTTTCCTGCAGCGTCGTCTCTGTCCATCTCTCTCTCTCTCTCCAGAAACTGCAACAACACCTCAGCTACAACTCCAGACAACCTCAAAATTTGAAGTCTATTACCTTCCAACTACCAAATCCAATTCAAATAGAACTGCATACTTTAGTTAGACCCATAAGCCATAATCTTAAAAAACAAACTCCTAAACCAAATCAGAAAAGGAAAGAAGTTCACTTAAACACACAAGCACATTATACATGCATGCACGTGCGCACGTGTTATTGTTGTTAGAATCAAGAAACACACTACAGAAAAGATAAAGAGAGCAAAACTCGTACAGTTGTAGTAAAAGAAAGAGAGGTAGGTTCTTGAAAAAGTGAGAAAATGGGATCAAGAAAGGGTGGGAGAGAAAGAGAGAGAGGGATATAAATATATATATATATATATATATATATGTGAGAGAGAGAGAGAAGGGTTGACGAAGCTTATTGGAATCCACTTGTGAAAATGTAGCAACACATTTTTTTTTTTTTTTTTTTTTGATACGTGGAACCCGCAGACCGCTACCTCCGGTGAGACTGGGTAAACCCCGCTCCTTGTGCAGTAGTCTGCAAACCACACAGGAGAGTTCAACCACCCTAGGCTAACCATAGGTGACAGGCTCCACAAAGTTGCTTCCAGTGGGATTCGAACCCAGGACCTTTTGTGCTTTGTGCTTTGGTGTGAAACATTATGAAACATCAAGAGAATGATCCGAAACATTACTAATTGAAATACCCTCCGTCATAAAAAAAAATAAATTAAAATATTACTAATTGTACGGAGGGTACAATAATAGGGAATATTTCGGACACGTGTCATGAGTTTACTTTATTTTGCTTTATTTCATTTGTTTTATTTTCGGTCTTCCTTTGTTACCTTTGCACAAATTTTCGACCGTTGCGTTTCCTCTCTCTTCTCTCTCTCTCTCGCGTACAATTTCGATCAATCAAGCTAAAACAACTTCTGGCTTCTGCACTGGGGTAAGTGTGTCCCCTCATCCGTTCTCATCTCGGTGGCTGTCATTCTTTTTCTCTGCTATTCGCTTTTGGGTGATTCTTTGATTTTGATATCTTGGTACTCTTCGATTAATTTTCTCATGTTCTTCGAGACTAATTGTGAGATTTAATGAATAGATAACGAATCGTGTTCCTGGTGCTGTTTGGCCACTTGTTTCCTATTTCGATTTCGATTTTATCTAGGTAAACTCCAATAGGAATTTTGATCTTCTCGTGTTACTTAAATTCTTGTAATTGCAGCTTCATCTAGTGTTTGGATGGTTGAAGATCTTGAAACTAGTATCACTTAGTGTCTTAATTGAGCATACTTACAATCTATGTTTCCCTCTGTAACAACCCGACGAGAATCTGCCGGATTATTAAACATATTTGATTGTCTTTGATGAACACGATTAAGAATATTGATTCAGAAGGAGAGAGATAATTGAGGGTAAGAGATACGAACTGAAATTATGATTGAGAAGGAGGAGAGTGAGTTGATTGAGGGAGAGATTGTTGATTGAAGGAGAGAGAGGTTTGACCGAGAGAATTTAGGAGAAGAGAGAAAGAGAATAATTTATTTTCAAGCATATCTTACACATCTACTACTTCCTATTTATAAAGCATAATTAAAGCATAAATCTAATATTATAATTATATTAGGATATCCCGTATATATTATAAATCCCGTCCAGATTTATCTAGCCACTTTGATCTTCCACCGTTGGATCTTTGTTCTCATCATCAACGGTTCCTATCCGATTCCCCTTTTGTCGTCCGGATCACCGATATCCTTCCCAAACCCGCTCACTCCAGAACGGGTGTGACACCCTCATTCAATTTATGTTTGCTTTGCTTGGATCTCTCAGATTCTGATTAGTTTGAATGATCTGAATTGCACTTACATCTTAATTGTAGCTTTATCTTGTTCTTATATTCCGTTGCTGCCTAGTGATTATGCTGCTTCTACTTGTGTTCCTTTTCTTCAGAGAGAGGTTTTCTTTATGAATCTGGTTGAGATAGCTGCTTCTTTGTGATTACCATTTCGATTCAAGTCTGAAAAACTCTTAAGAGGTCATAGAGTGTGAGGAGTTAAAAGCTGAATCCTAGATATGGGATGTTCTATATCAAAGTTGGACAATGAAGAGGCTGTCCAGATTTGTAAGGATAGAAAGAAATTCATTAAACAAGCGGTTGAGTATAGGATGAAATTCGTGTCCGGACACATTGCTTATATACAAACCATGAAAAGAGTTTCTGCTGCACTTAGAGAATATGTTGATGGAGATTCTTTGGATTCATTTACAACACCGGCCTTCACACCTATAAAAGAAACGAATCCCGGTTTTATATCTGTATCTCCCAATTCCTTTTTAGTGAAACCAGTTAAGTCTGAAACCAAACCATCCTATAAAGTAAATTTCTGCAGGTCTGGTGGAAATGCTTCGGTTTCAGTGGGAGAGACCACCTCTTTCACCACAAACTCATAGAGTTGAAGCTTATTCTCCCATACATCATTTTGGAACGGATAGCATGTTTGCATTGCAAACCTCTCCTGCTAGATCTTCATCTTTCGAGTACTCTCCCAACAATAGACCAAAGTGTCCTTCGCCTTTACCTCAAACATCTCAATGGGACTTCTGGGATCCTTTTTCTTCACTTGATTATTATGGGTATCCAACGTGGGACAGTCTTGATAAGGCAATGATGGACGATGAGAAGGCTGGACTGCAACAAGTCCCGAAGGAGGAAGGCGCACCTCAGTTAGAAGAGGAAACAGAATATGAAGATATTGATGAAAAGATGAGTAAGAAAGAAGAGAATGTTAAACCTGAAACGAGCATTGATAGAGAACATGTTATTATGGAAGATGTTAATGATAGTGATAGTGATGGTTAATGATGTTGAAACTGAGATGATGCATGAAACAGAGGAGCATCAGGAAGAATCACCATCCAAGGAACATGAAACCGTAGAAGTGGACGAAGCTCAAAATATTAGCCAGTTGAGTAATAAGGAAACAGATGTAAGCGATGATGAATCAAAAGAGGAAACTCCTGGCTTCACTGTGTATGTAAATAGAAGGCCGTCAAGTATGGCGGAAGTTATAAAGGATCTTGAAGATCAATTCACAGCTGCTTGCAAAGCAGCCGGTCAGGTATCCTCCATTTCGGATTCCGGCAGAGCTCAGTGTTCCCCATCAATCAATGACATCACAGGTTTCAAAACAATCTTCAGTTGTCTTGTAAATTATGCATTTGAAGTTATGTTTCCTTGTCTTTTTCCTAAAGTTCGTCGTTAATGTTAGATATGTATGTTGAAATATCTACTTTGTTAGTATGGTATGAAATATTGGTGATTGAAGTTTTCCAATTTTCTTGCTCAATGATCGATTAGCATGTCATGTCATGACTTTCCCTCTAAATTTGATTTCTGATATATTACTGTTTTCTTGTCTGTAGCAATGAAGATTTTGAATCCAGTAGCATTATTTAGGTCAGCTTCATCTCAATCCGCATTATCAAGATTTTTTGGAAGTGATTCATCTTCAAGAAATGAAGGCTATGAAAGCAGCAGTGACTTCTCTGAGGAGTCCTGCACGTTTTCCGGGAGTCACCAATCGACCTTGGATCGAATGTACGCTTGGGAAAAGAAGCTTTACAATGAAGTCAGGGTATGCATCTCTAACCAAAGACTACCTGATTATTTGGATTCACTTTTTTATTTCAAGGTAGACACAAATGTGCATTATAATCTAGATTTGCAATCAATGTGTATCCAATTTACACTTCTATTAACTACAATATCCATTCGGTTTATCCTTATATGGCTGTATTTCTATGTTAACAGACTGGTGCTCGTGTTCGTTTAGCATACGAAAAGAAGTGTGCTCAACTAAGGAATCTTGATGGTAAAAGTGAAAACCCTTCTTTTGTGGACAAAACCAGGGCTGCCATTAGAGACCTCCAAACTCAGATAAAAGTTTCACTAAACTCAGTTGAAGCTATCTCAAAGAAGATTGAGTCTTTAAGGGACGACGAACTCAAGCCCCAAGTCTTAGAATTAGTACAAGGGTATGTTTCAAGCTTCAAACCCTTTATTTATCTCTTGATGATATTCGTCCAATGATGATGAACCAATTGCAGGTTAGCAAGGATGTGGAAGGTAATGGCAGAATGCCATCAAATTCAGAAATTCACATTAAATCAAGCCAAGGTTTTATTGGCTTTGCGTTCGCTTAAATACACGACCATATCCCCTTCCGAGCCGCACAAGATGGCGAATTCATCAGCCAACCTCGAAACAGAGCTCAAGAACTGGAGCTCCTCCTTTGAAGCATGGATTGTTTCTCAACGTTCCTACGCGCATGCCTTGATGGCATGGCTCTCGCGCTGCGTTCGCTCCGACAATGACTCGTTCGACACCACCCCTCCTATGCTCAACACTTGCATCCAATGGTGCAAGTTATTAGACGCCATTGATGAAGCCTCAGTGGTTGATGGGATTGACTTCTTTGCATCAGGGGTCGGCTCTTTACATGAAGTCATGACGGCGGAGGTAGCCGTTAGAGTGCTCTGCGCCGGAATGTCGGCCGCCGTTAACGCCGTCACAGAGTTCGCTGCGAGCTCTGCGGAAGGATATGCAGATGTGATCAAGCAATGGGAGAATAAACAGTAAATCTCAAATTGAAGTTATTTTTAATCAAATTAGGTAAGTAGCTTGCTTTGTTAATCTTGTAATTAAAGAGTAATTAAATTAATTAAACAAAAATGATTATAAAATATGATTCCCATTTGCCGAGAAGTGTGAAGCTAAAGAACAAAAACACAAGTCACGGGGATGTCAAAGGACAAACCAAGCAGACCCCTCTCCTCCATCATTTTGCAGCCTCAGACACGCACTTTCTCTCTCTAGCCTCACATTTTGTGTGACCAACCAGACTGACTCTACCTCCCTCCCTATAATAAACCAAAGCTTTTGTGGAAATTCAAGCTTCCATTTCTCCTCACTTTCTTCCCAATGGCGTACTCGAAGCTTGCCCTAATTCTGTTGTTCGTCTTCGGATTTCATGCTGTTCTTCCCGTTCGCGCCCTAAACATCGGTCTTCATGCAAATGCAGGTCTTACCTTGGTAAGTCGTTCCTGTTCAATTTTTAGGTCTTTAGCTGGAATTGTTTTTCTTTGAGTTCGTGTAACAGAATCGGTTTTTGTTCTCAAATTGAAACAAAATCGAAATCCTTTTGCAGTTCAAGCAGTGCAGTAGAACATGTGAATCGATGTTTTGCGGAGGTATTTAATTTCTTCTTTTGTAATTCAAACAATTTTTGAAAGCAGTTGTGATTTGAGCATCCTAATCTATGAAATTGCTCCGTTTTTGTTTCTGAATTTCTGGAAATTGCAGCTCCTCCGTTCTTACGGTATGGGAAGTACTGCGGACTGTTGTACAGTGGGTGCCCAGGAGAGCAGCCTTGTGATCGATTGGACTCATGCTGTATGCATCATGATCAATGCATATCCAAGATGGGAAGTAAGTTCTTCATTTTTTTTTAAATTTCAAATAATTATGTATTTAATTAATTTGTCGGTGTTTTATGCCTAAAATTTGACTCTCTGGCTTTGATTTGATTGTGACATCTGAACTTGATTCCTGATAATGCCTATTTGTTTAAGCTGTGCACAAATTTTCTTCATCCCTACCAGACAAGATATTTTTATTACTACAAGTGGCAGGATAACACTCCATCTTTCAAGTTTAGGAGAGAGAGAGAGAGAGAGAGAGAGAGAGAGAGAGAGAGGATGATTAGTTAATTATAATTAGGTTGTCAGTGTGGGAGTAATTTAGTAATTGGTGGTGCAGATGATTACTTGAGCCAGAAGTGCAGTAATGAATTCCTGAAATGCGTGGACGTGGTGAGGAGATCAAAGGCGCCTTCCTTCAAAGGCAACACTTGTGAAGTTGATGAAGTTATCAAATCCATTAACGCCGCCATGAAAGCTGCAATTGCTGCCGGAAAAGTTTTTGGCAAACCTTAGAACTATCTTGAATGAATCAATCAAGTGCTATCAGATTCTGATACTCTATACCGGAGATTGCTGCCTTGAATGAAAAGTCTTTTCTTCTTTTTGTATTTCGCAAAACATGTGATATTCGACTACAAAACCGAGCGTAAAATAGTAGTAGTAGTCATTTATTAATGAAATTTTTTTAATCCCTAACTATCTTGAATGAATCAATCAAGTACTATCAGATTCTGATACTCTATACCGGAGATTGCTGCCTCCATCACCGTCACCGGATCCATAATTCCACCCTCGTTGAGAAACATAGTCATCAGATTCTTCGAGAAGCCGCTCACGAGCGCCACCCCCGGCTGGTTTCCGGGCACCCGCGTCGCCCTCGAATCCCTTAAATTCCAAAACACGATTTCCGGCACGCACTCGCCGTACCCGGCTTCCTTAAACTTCCTCACGATGGCTTTGTAATCCGTCTCCCATGGATTCTCAGATGCCTCGTCGAATTCCATGTCGCTGAACACGAAAAGCCTCTTTATCATCTCCTGTGCCTTCAGCTTCCCTCTCACCGCCACTTGCAGTATCAAATCGAACACCTTCTGGAAATCTGTGTTGTATCCCGCATCCATTTCTCTAACGAAATCGGTTTTCGCTTTTAGGGTTCCCCTTTCAGTATTTGAAGTTGGGGACTCTCGCTAAAACTGAAGAGTTTCCCCTTCCATGGATCTTCGCTCAACTCTGACACCAGAATCCCTAGCGCCACCGCCACCTCCATCGGAGTCCCTTCCATACTGCCGGAGACATCACAGATCGCCAGGCAGTTGTTCAATTTCCCCTTCTCCGCCACATCGTCGACCATTCTCTTCCATTGGAGCTCCGCTACTTGTTCGCTGCCTTCATCCTCCAAAGCCTCAATTATCTGATGAGGAAGCAACGCGCCGGCGGCGATCTTCGCTTTGCCGGACTTCACATTATCCAGATACTCACGAAACCTCTCCTCGTCGTGCTTGAAGAATGACTTGCAATACGATTTCATAGCAACGGAGGCTACTCTGTTGTAGGGCAGGGATCCCCAATCATTAGCTCCGATGTAAACCTCCGGCAGCTGCATCGCACTACGCAGCGGCACCAACACTTCCTTCCTCAATCGATCCCTCACTCGATAAGTATAATGCGCCTCCTCCACGCCGTCGTATTCTGCATATTCCTCCCTCGGAAAAACTCTCTTCGCTATGGTTTCGCACAGCAGAGTAATTCTATCGAACGACGAATACAGAGAGGGGCACCATTTCCCTGCGAGGCTGATTTCGTTCAATTTCCCCAATTTAAGCTTCTCCATATCCGATCTCAGGTGCTGCGCGAAGAGATCTGAGATCTGTTCGTGCAAGGATCTGAATTGGGGATCGTGATTAAACCTCTCTACAACCCTTTTCCCCCTTTGGATCCGCTTCTGTTCATGGGTTTGCATCACAAACAGTAATTTCCTCAACTGAGTCCGCTGCCGCTTCTCCTCATACAGACTTTTCCTCATCTCTTTCATCTCCTCTTTCAATTCCAACCTGCTCTCTTTCATCTCCTCACTCAAATCCTCGCTCCAACCTGGCAATTTATTTCTCATCTCAAAATACTCCTTTTCTAACTTCTTAAACCTCTCCTTGGCCGAAACCCAAAGTTTCCAATTCCGGCCATCACTTCTCGCCGATTCTCGCGCCTCGGAACCTTCGAGAAGGCGGAAGAGAATCTCAAGCAAGTCCTTGTAGTAGCCGAATTCCGCAATAGCAGCCACGTTCGCCGCCAGAGTCTTGGGGTGGTGCTCGTGCAGCCACAGAGCGGCGGTGTAGAACCCTTCCTTGTCGGATTTTCCGGTGCCTCTCACTCCTCGGAGATTGCAGACGAGTTTCAGTGCCTTCAAAGGATCGCAACTCCACGCCAATTGCAGGAGGTTGGTCAGGGTTTCCGGCGGCGTGTCGGGGACGACGTGGAAGAAGAAATCCAAGCATGGATCTCCGGTCGAGAGGAACGTCGGAGATTCGTTTTCCGTCAAGCCCATCGGCGGACTGTACTGGGTTGCTGCGTCGTTGAAATTTGCCTCCATAAGGTCGACGAATGCATCACCCATAGCGGCGGCGGCGACAGTGACGGCTGGTGCTTGATAGATCTCCGGTGGTCCGACGAGAGCGGCGGCGGCGGCAGTGACGGCTGGTGCTTGATAGATCTCCGGTGGTCCGACGAGAGCAACGGCGGCCATGATTGATGGATTTGTGAAAGAGACGGTTGTGTTAAAGCTTCTGTTGATTCAACAATTTATAGAGAAGCAGTACGTGGAGGTTACGCATGAGAATTTCCCCATTTTTATTAATTATTTTATCAATAATGAATACTAATATATACTCCCTCCGTCCCATTATTAATGGCTATCTTTCCTAATTCGGATGTCCCGCTTTTAGTGGCGACGTCCCAAATTGGTAAAAAATTATCGCTCTCTTTCCTACTTTATCATCTTATCTCTCCTACTTTATCATCTACTTTCATTATTATACTCATTTCTCTCTCCTACTTTATCATCTTCTCTCTCCTACACTCTCATTATCACACTCATCTCTCTCTCCTACTTTATTATCTACTCATCTCTCATAATTTATTACATATTCCCTTAATTCTCGTGCCGAAAAGAAGAGGGAGTATTTTTCATAAATTACTTGCGATCTAAATTCCTTGCGGCCTAATTATCGGAATGAATTTTGCAGTCGAAAACCCTAAATTGATAGCTATTATTTTATCAATAATAATATTAATATATATTTTCATAAAATAGAATAAATCTATTGTTTCAATCACTAATACGAATCATTGATCTAGTTTTTAATTTTTCATATATGGTCAAATTTTATCCTAATTTACCAATTTTTTTTAAATAATTTATAATATTTGAAGGGTAAAATTGTAATAAAATTATATACCAAGTCAGTTAGAGCATTAATTGCGTATCAACCATTAATCTATATCCACGAAAATTAATCCACTTACAAAGTACAATTTAATTTTTGGTCAAATTGATTCGATATCCGTTAGCGTATTAAGTTAGGTAAAATTTGTTATAACTAATCTAATCTATCGGTAAAAAATAGGTAAAATTTGTTATAACTAATCTAATCTATCGGTAAAAAAGATGCGGTGGACTTTCATGGGCCGGTTGCAGGTACAACCCGGATCCGCGTCCACTTTTTTTTGGATTTTCTTTTTAAAGATATGAGTGTCATTTCTTGTGATGTATTGAACAAAAATGTTAATTGTTGAGTTCTATTAGTTTCAAAACGAAAGTGTCATTTTTCGCTTTGAATGTGTTCTACCATCATTGATATGCATATATTTCTTATATTTTTTAAATGACACTTTTATTCTAAACAATTAGCACTTTCAATTGATACTTACCATGATACTTTTGTTCAAAATAAATTACACATTTGTTCAAAATAAATACTTTTTCTTATACGAATGAGATTTTTTTTTTCGAAACAAATGATGTTTTTTTCAAAATAAGTAATACTCAATAAATGACACTTTTGTTTAAAACAAATTAAACGTGTATGCGAAATAAATGACACTTTTGTTTCCAAACAGATGTTACTTAATAGATGACACTCTTTTTCAACATAAATGACACTTTGATAAGTGATGGTAAACGGCATTTGAAATAAAAATAATATTTTTATTTTGAAACAAATGATAATCAACATATTACATGTTTGTTCATAACAAATGACGCTACTGTCAAAACAAATGACACGCTCATCCTTAAAAAAATAGGAAAAATAATAATAAAAATACATTGAAAAATTAAAAAAGTAAATTATAAATTATAAAAAATAGTATTCCCTCTGTTACATAGAAACTGTCTCCTTTCTATGGGGCACGTAGATTAAGAAAATGAAATTGTGTAGTGTATATTGTTTGACATTTTGGCTTGTTAATTTTGGTTCACATATTGTTTGGTTTTTTAAGAAACAATGCACTTTCTATAAGACGACTCAAAAGGACAACAAGACATTTTTTATGGGATGAAAAGAGTAATAATTATGTAAGCATGATGTCATCGCGCGAGTAATTGGATTGCAATTAAATCTGTACGACACCGGGCACATGCAAATTTGAAGGTGCATGTTATTTATGTCGCACCAAAAAAATATGATAATGCATGCTCATAACTAATTTGTGCATCAAACATTATAAATCGATAAGCATCATATAACATACTATGTTTCATTAAAACTGTTATTAAAAAATTAGGTGTGAAGAAATGTAGCGACAATAAAATCAAATGTTAGTATAAATACTATAACAACATAACAAACAACATATGAAAAATAGCGAAAATAACGAAATGCAAACCGAGGCGAGAGTTAGACTCTCTCTCCGCAAGACGATAATGCTCCGCTACTTGGTGCAAGCGGTCTATAGCACTCGTCTCCAAGATACAACGGTTTCTCAATTACAAGTAGTTGCACTACTTCTCGTAATTCCGGCGAACTACTTGATATCTCGGGACTAAGGAGATACTAATTAATATATATGTATGGAGTGAAACAATAGGGATAAATGAGAGAATGAAGAATCATTTTTTTTGGATTATCTTTCCTTTACTACAAATCGTTCTATTTATAGATTTGAAGCACCCATTCATAAAAGACACAATTCTTCACAAAGGACGCAACTTTTCGTAATGGACACAACTCTTCACAATAAGATGAATTGTGAATGGTTGCATTTGTTCAACTTCCAAGTACCTCTTGACATGAACCAACATATCTCTTCATGAATCAACACATTCATTCATCATTTAATTTATGAAACAATGTGTCCATTCCATAAAGTAACGTGTCCATTCATCTAGGAACCAACGCATCCTTTCAATTATTCACATAAATCTCATGAACTAATGCATCCTTTAAATTAATTATATATTAATTAATTTAATAATCTAATTTCCAATTAAAAATTCTACCAATCCCCCACATGGAAGTTAGATTATTAAATGCAAATGCAAATGCAAATGCAAAATGTTATGCAAACCAAAGTCTCAATGACATATTATTGCATCAGGATAGGTAGTTTTTTCTTTGAACCTTCCTTAGTATAATGTTATCGGATTTACTCGCTGCTCGGTGAACGCGATGTCTTGAACCGGTCAGCTTTCGTGTAAACCAAGACAATAACATATACACAATAATAGATACAATATCTTTCGTTCTCACGTTGTGTCCATTTTGGCCTTGGACCATATCTTGGATTCATAAGTGTTTTTCTATTTGAAGCGGCCACACTTCTCACTTATATAGGTGATCTCCTATAAATAGTATCCTGACATACTCCACCAATAAGGCTATAGGAATCATTAAAAGCTTATATGTTTACCCTTTTACCACAAGCTACAGGTTTGCACTTGGGGCAGCTTCGAGAATGGATTTTTAGTTGTGTTTCCAAGTGCACAACTTGAACATTCTTAACTTAGTTGTCTCTTTGAACCATGTTCATGGGATTTCCAATTATCATGGCAGAGTTACCATTAAGAGCGTTCTTTTAGTGTGGATTTTAATCTCATTCCCCTAACTGCATTGTACAATTGATCACGGTTAATACCTTTAGTAAACGGATCCGCGATATTATCTTTTGACTTCACATAGTCAATACATATTATTCCACTAGTGATCAATTGTCTAACGGTATTGTGTCTTCGGCGAATACCTCGAGACTTATCATTATACATACTACTTTATGCTCTCCCTATTGTAGACATACTATCACAATGTATCAAGACAGGAGGCACGAATTCTTCCCAACAAGGAATCCCACAAGTCTTTCGACGTCTTTGTAGTCGAGTAGACACTGTAGAGAGTGTCGTCAAGTCCATTTAGGACATAGTTCCAACATATGTAGTCGTTGTGATGCCATGCATCAGACGCTATGCGTTTTTTGCTCATCGGTTTCATTTTCCCCCACAATTGGAGGTGTCTCTTTCAAGAATCGAGACAAATTCAAGTAGTTAAATAAAATAACATTTTAGATTGACAACGCTTAAATTCAGAACCTGAGAACTTTGCCGGCTTTTCTGCATGAACATGGGCGCTTGGAATTTGGTTGTTTGTTGCCGTTGTAAAGTTTGGCGGCACGTTGCTACTGATTGTCCTCACTTGGACAGGGGGATCAGGTACATCACTGCTAATAGTCGTCATTTCTTAAACACAATTATCGTCTTGCGATTGTTATTAAAAATTAGGTGTGAAGAAATATAGCGACAATAAAACCAAATGTTAGTATAAATACTATAACAACATATGAAAATTGAATATCGAAAATAACGAAATGCAAACCGAGGCGAGAGTTAGACTCTCTCTCCGCAAGACGATAATGCTCCGCTACTTGGTGCAAGCGGTCTATAGCACTCGTCTCCAAGATACAACGGTTTCTCAATTACGAGTAGTTGCACTACTTCTCGTAATTCCGGTGAACTACTTGATATCTCGGGACTAAGGAGATACTAATTAATTTATATGTATGGAGTGAAACAATATGGATAAATGAAAGAAGAAGGAATCATGTTTTTCTGATTTTCTTTCCTTTACTACAAATCGTCATATTTATAGATTTGAAGCACTCATTCATAAAAGACACAATTCTTCACAAACACATATTAAGCAAAAGACACAACTCTTCGTAATGGACACAACTCTTCGTATTGGACACAACTTTTCACAATAAGATGAATTGTGAATGATTGCATTTGTTCAACTTCCAAGTACCTCTTGGCATGAACCAACATATCCCTTCATGAATCAACACATTCATTCATCATTTAATTTACGAAACAATGTGTCCATTCCACGAAGTAACGTGTCCATTCATCTAGGAACCAACGCATCGTTTCAAATAGAAATATATTAATTAATTTAATAATCTAATTTCCAATTAAAAATTCTAACAAAAACACTATGTGATTTTACTTTATAAATAAGTACATCAAACCATACATGCATCATAAATAAGGCTCCAAACCGAATGTAATGAGGAATTAAATTAAAGTACCATTTTATTTGATTCAAGATGTTTGGTTTGTAAAATTTCAGAAAAAAATAGAATAGAATATCCCTCATAATCCCTCCATTGAGAACTTTCCTCGAATCCCTCCAAATCGAGGGGTTGAGAATTTGATTCCGCTCCATCTCTTCTTGCTCAAATCATTTTTAATAAACTCAAATCTACTTCTCTCTTCTCACTCATCTCCCTCGCCCAAATCTTTACCATTGTCATCTGCTTATCGTTGTCGATCTCTCCTCTCACTAATCTCTATCTCTTTTACTTTCTTTTTCAATCGCCATTTTTTTTATAGGAGTCGACGATTTCATCTCTAGTCGGATCTCCCTCTAGCTTCTCCACGACCACAAGCCACTGCTCGAAATCACAATCGTCGAGCAGAAACGCTGGAACGCCTGCGTGCTTGAAAATCTTATACATCTATTGAGAGGCGCATTATGCTTATCGAGTTAGGGATCGGTTGAGAAAGGTAATATTTGAAACAACTTAAATAAACTACTTCTAGAATTTTTTATCGCAAAAACATTTTTATTATGCTTTAAGAATAATCAACTAAATGCTGCTTATAAAAATTCTTTCAAACACTAACTAAATATTTCTCTGTTCTTTTAACTTTCCCATGCGCTACGGCTTCAAGAACAGGGAGCGAGTAAATAGTAGAGTCATTTATTAATGAACAAATTTTTTAATCCTCCTATCATGAATCAATCGAGCACTATCAGATTCTGATACTCATTACCGGAGATTGCTGCATCCATCACCGTCGCCGGATCCATAATTCCACCCTCGTCGAGAAACATAGTCATCAGATTCTTCGAGAAGCCGCTCACGAGCGCCACCCCCGGCTGGTTTCCGGCCACCGGCGTCGCCCTCGAATCCCTCAAGTTCCAAAACACGATTTCCGGCACGCACCCGCCGTACCCGGCTTTCTTAAACTTCCTCACGATGGCTTTGTAATCCGTCTCCCATGGATTCTCCGACGCTCGGTCGAATTCCATGTCGCTGAACACGAACAGCCTCTTTATCATCTCCTCCGCCTTCAGCTTCCCTCTCACCGCCACTTGCAGTATCAAATCAAACACCTTCTGGAAATTAGTATTCATCCCCCACTCCATTCTTCTCACGGAATTGGTCTTTGCTCTTAGGGTTTTCCCTTTCACTTTGTGAAGCTTTGGATCCCGGCTAAATGTGATGAGCCTCCCCTTCCATGGAGCTTCGCTCAACTCCGACACCAGAATCCCCAGCGCCACCGACACCTCCATCGGAATCCCTCTCATACTCCCGGAGACATCGCAGATCGCCAGGCAATTCTTCAATTTCCCCTTCTCCGCCACATCGTCCACCATTCTCTTCCATTGGAGCTCCGCCACTTGAGCGCCGTCTTCATCATCCAAAGCAGCAATTATCTTATGAGGAAGCAATGCGCCGGCGGCGATCTTCGCTTCGCCGGACTTCACCTTGTCCAGATACTCTCGAAACCTCTCCTCGTCGTGCTTGAAGAACGACTTCAAATGCGATTTCATAGCAACAGAGGCGACTCTGTTGTAGGGCAGAGATCCCCAATCATTAGCTCCGATGTAAACCTCCGGCAGCTGCAGCGCACTGCGCAACGGCACCAACACTTCCTTCCTCAACCGATCCCTAACTCGATAAGCATAATGCGCCTCCTCCACACCTTCGTATTCTGCATATTCATCTCTCGGAAAAACTCTCTTTGCTATGGTTTCACAGAGAAGGGTAATTCTATCGAACGATGAATCGAGAGAGGGACACCATTTTGCAGCGAGGCTGATTCTGTTCAATTTCCCCAATTTCAGCATCTCCATATCCGATCTCAAGTGCTGCGCGAAGAGATCGGAGATGTGTTCGTGTAGGGATTTGAATTGAGGATCGCGATTAAACCTCTCTACAACCCTTTTCCCCCTTTCGATCTTCTTCTCTTCGCGGGTTAGGGTTTGAGCCGCTAGCAGTCTTTCCCTTCTCTCAATCATCTGCTTCTTATAACTCTTCCTCCTAAGAAGCGTGCGACGTATCTTCGTCTTCCGCACATACATCTTTCTCACTTTCTTCCAATTCTCCTTCGCCGAATTCCAAGCTTTCCATTTCTCCCCCATCTCTTTCGCCAATTTTCGAGCCTCGGAACCTTCGAGAAGGCGGAAGAGAATCTCCAGCAAGTCCTTGTAGTAGCCGAATTCCGCAATAGCAGCCACGTTCGCCGCCAGAGTCTTGGGGTGGTGCTCGTGCAGCCACAGAGCGGCGGTATAGAACCCTTCCTTATCGGATTTTCCGGTGCCTCTCACTCCTCGGAGATTGCAGACGAGCTTCAGTGCCTTCAACGGATCGCAACTCCACGCGAGTTGCAGGCGGTTGGTCAGGGTCTCCGGCTGCGTGTCGGGGACGACGTGGAAGAAGAAATCCAAGCATGGATCTCCGGTCGAGATGAAAGTCGGAGATTCGTTTTCCGTCAAGCCCATCGGCGGACTGTGGTGGACTGCTGCGTCGTTGAAATTTGCCTCCATAAGGTCGACGAATGCATCACCCGTGGCGGTGGCGGTGGCGGTGGCGGTGGGGGCTTGATAGATCTCCGGTGGTCCGACGAGAACAACGGCGGCCATGATTGATTGATTTGTGAAAGATGGGTTGTGTAAAAGCTTCTGTCGATTCAACAATTTATAGAGAAGCAGTACGTGGAGGCTACGCATGAGAATTTCCCCATTTTAATAAAAAATTATTTTATCAATAATGAATACTACTACTAGTATATACTCCCTCCATCCAATTGGAAGTTTGGGCACGGATGTTGAAAATAATAATATATGGTATATTTCGTTTGATATAAACATAAATTTGCATTTTTTAGAAACAAGACGCTTTCAATGAGACGCCCAAAATGAAAAACAATACGTTTCCAATGGGACGAGGGAGTATTTCATAAAATACTTGCGATCTAAATTCCTTGTGGCCTAATTATCGCAATGAATTTTGCAATCGAAAACCCTAAATTAATAGCTATTATTTTATCAATAATAATATTAATATATATTTTCATAAAATAAAATAAATTTGGTGCTTCCAACAATACCAGTTTATGATGGTTTTGTTTTATTATTATACTTATATATGTTTAAACAAATGAAAAAAGCAAGCCTTATATAAAAATTAAGAACTAATATGGATCATTGATCTAGTTTTCAATTCTTCATCTATGGTAAAATTTCATCCTAATTTACTAATTTTTTTGATAATTTATAATATTTGAAGGGTAAAATTTTGAGAAAATTATACACCAAATCAGTTAAAGCATTAATTTAGGAACGATTAGTTAAAACATAATTTTAACTTTGCTCAATTTAATAGCGTATCAACCATTAATTTAGGAAAGATTCGTTATAATCTCACAGTTTATCGATAAACAATAATGCACATACAAAATATTATTTAAATTTTGGTTATATTAATTCTACGTATTAATTTGCTAAAGAATATTTATTATAAAATAATCTAATTTATCGGTCAAAAATACACATGCAAAAATTGAAGGTACCTCTTATTTATCACAAAGCTTGTGTCTACCACTTTCATATATTTTTGCGTGCTTGTGTCTACCACTTTTATATATCTTTGTGTGCTTGTGTCTGCCACTTTTATATATCTTTGTGTGTATCATACCATAAGGGTCCTTGTGTGTACCACATGTCAATACCCTTGTGGTGTACCACACCACAAGGGTATTGACATGTGTTAAATATGGTCCACTTGATTTAATGAAAAATGTTATATGTCAATACTTTTGTGGTGTGATATACACAAACGTATACAAAAATAGTACACACAAGTCGCTCTGTTTATTTATCATGCACCGATATATCGTTATGCATCATACCTATAAATGTCGAGATTGGCCCAAAATTACATGACTCGATGAGTCTGCCTGACCGGCCCATATTTTAGGTCTTGTTTTGTTTGACAAAATGAATGGAATCTGTACGAGGTATTATACTAATCCGGATCTTCTGGCTCATTTGTGGTAGACCACTTAGTGGCCCACCACAAATGGGTCAGATGATCTTTTGCCGTATTATACATAAAGATATGGAATGAGGAATATTTTTGAAAAAAATTGTTTGGTTTAATGTATAAATGAATTTGATTCTGAAACTTATTTGGTTTGATTGAAAGAATTGAATTAAATTATTAATTAATTATTTTTTTTAATTATAAAATTATTTGGCTACGGACTCAATGAAGCAGACGATTTCTACGACGCTTGGACTTCTTCCTTCCGATCAGTTCGCCGTCATTGTTAGGTTTCGAAGCAGCCAATGAATCATCTCATCATTTCCTCTATCGTCACTGGGTACTCAATCCTCTCATCGTTTCTCAAAATTACCGAAGTAAATTTCTCTATTTGGGGATTTTTATCACCCGTCCATTCACTTATTATTATAAATGTATAGTTTTATAAATTTTTAAATAGTTGTGTAGTATAAGTAGTAAAGTAATGGTATGCTAAAATAAAATAGTGTGATTTCAATTCATAACAAAAAAACAAAAAAAAAACAAATTATTTAACTAAAACTTATTAAACTTAATAATATTCTCCCGTCCTATTATCATGTCTACTATACTCGAAAAGAATGTCTCATTATTTACAGTTAAACCTCGATAAAGTTACCTTGGGACCGAGAAAAAATATTCATTTAACGAGATTATTATTTTATCGAACATTATTTTAGTGCATTGACTCATATCGGGACCGGAAGAAATTATTATCTTAGCGAGATTATTACTTTATCGAAAAAGGAAATAAATTACAGCACTTTTTAACCTCTTACCCTCACTTTTTAACTTTACACTACTCTTCAACTTCTTGAACCCACCATTTTTAACTTTACGTCACTTTTCAATCTTTTGGACCCACCGCTTTTTCCTTTACACTCGATACATTTATCTCCGTACTTATTTGAAAATGGACATTAATAATAGAATGGAGAGAATAAAATTATAAAAAATAATTTTATTTATAAGTCGGTTTGGTCCTGTGGTCCGACGATTCATGAAAAATTAGGTGGGCTAGGTTTAAAGCATCTCACTTAACTTATGGACTAGGCCTACCCGATCGGATTTTATGTGATGAACTACTAGGGGTAGCCGAATTGGCTCAAACTTAAGACTTTTAACTCCCCTATTAAAAACTAATTTATGCATCAAACCAAACAAATCTATGACCGTACAAATTTATGCATCATATACTAATATTTATTACATTAAACACTATGTGATTTTATTTACTTTATAAATAAATACATCAAATAATATATGCATCATATAATATACTATATGTAACAACAAAGATAAATGATTGTTTAACTCTCCTGTGTGGTTTACAGGCTTTTGCATAGGAACGAGGTTTACTCTGTGCGCATCAAAAGTAGCGGTTGCTGGTTCCTCGTCGTAAAAAATATATATAATAATTAAATATGAAAATTGTTGTATTTCAAGCATTAAAATTGATGATTTAATATGCATCAAACATTATATTGTAATGAATCTATATCAATATTTATGCATAGCCTACTATTAATGCAATGTGATATTGGTTTATAAATAAATCTATCAAACAGTTAAATATCGATAAATTAATATTCAATAGAGTAATAATTTTGCTTAGATAATAATTTCTTCTGATTCAAATATGTGTTAGTGAGCTAAAATAATATCATTCAATAAAGTAATAACATCGTTAAATGAACATTTTTTCTAGTCCCAAGATTATTTCATTATTGAGGTATAAGTGTACATGCATATTGTCACGTGCGACACTAGCAACTTTGACGTCGTCTCGAAGCTTGCTAGTCAGCCTACCCTCGAACAAACACACTTAGAGAGAGAAAGTAGAGAGAGAAGCTCTTGGATAATGTTTTGTATTACTTGAATACTTAGCCCCCTCCTCTACAACGAACGACTTAGATCAATTTGATCTAACGACTCTTATCTACCTTTTAGAACCCTACCATATATATACAAATCATATCAATCACATATCAATAACATTAATTATCTAGATTTTTTCATATTGATCTAGAATCTAAAATATTCTAGAAGTATTCTAGAATCTTCCAAAGAGAAAAACCTAGAAGCCTAGCCCAACGCTATCTTCTAGTAAAACCCGGCCCACTTAGCCCAACGCTCTGCAACGTGTCCGTTAGCCCCACTCGAACATGCGGCTCGTAATAATATGCACTAGCAAATTTTGTGATTAAATATTAAAGGCAAATTGGCAAAAATACTCCACAAACTTCGCTTTTTTGCGAATTTTGTCCTAAAACATTTTTTTTTTGTTTTTTTGACCCTCAGCTCCTTGTTTTTGCGATTTTAATCCTACCGTTAGATTTTTCGTCCATTTTAACGGTAATTCAATTTTAATTTTAAAAAATAAAAATTAAAAGGGCAAAATCGGAATTTTTATTTATATGAACCAAAATTGTAAATGAAGAATTATTTGGGACCTATTTAGCAAAATTAAATAGTTTAATGACTGATTTCACAAATTTTACACAAATAAGCTAATTGATTCGTATCGACGAGATTTTGCATTAAATTTGCTAACACCGCGCGCCGCACCAGCCCCGCCCTATGCCGCCGCCGAGAGAGCCGTCGTGAGTGCGAAACGGCGGAGCATCTGCGCGCGACTGAACAAGCAGTTGTCGCAGCCACCGTGCGCTCTCCGCCTTTGCTCCGGCCGTCCTCTACCTTCTCTCGACAGTCCCGACGTCGCCCAGACGTCTGCCGTGAAGAATGGCGGTCGACGTTCTTGCAGACGCGAAGAACAAGCGCTACCCGTCGCCGCCATCTCCGCTGCCCAAATTCTCTCTTTTTGAGTTGTGATTCGATCTTTTGAAAGAGGGGAAATGTAATTAGAACACTTACTACCACCATGTAATGGATTCCGATCGAGATTAGTTTATCAATTTTTTGAATTTCAAACGATTCACCGGAAAGAATTCATGGTCAGTAACAAACTTCAGACGTCGATTTCGTTTCCATCTGGGATTGGATGACCCCTTACGACCTATCAACGCGAAGCTCGTGAGACGAGGAATCCAACGATTTAAGTCGATCGTTGATCGGACACCGGACGTGCCAGGAATCGCTGCCGCAAGATGCGGCTGAACCCTAGAAAACTAGGGTTTTCGTCCAATTTGGGGTTTCTTCTCCGTCTCGAATTTCGAGCTTCCCGGACAAAAAAAAAAGTACAGAAATAGTACAAACAGCAAATAAAAGTATACACATTGGTCCTATCAATTACAAATTGACAAATTTAATGCAAAATCTCGTCGATACGAATCAATTAGCTTATTTGTGTAAAATTTGTGAAATCAGTCCTTAAACTATTTAATTTTGCTAAATAGGTCCCAAATAATTATTCATTTGCAATTTTGATCCATATAAATAAAAATTACGATTTTGACCTTTTAATTTTTTATTTTTTAAAATTAAAATTGAATTACCGTTAAAATGGACGGAATATCTAACGGTTTGACTAAAATCGCAAAAACAAGGAGTTGAGGGTCAAAAAAAACAAAAAAAATGTTTGAGGACAAAATTCGCAAAAACGCGAAGTTTGAGGACTATTTTTTCCAATTTGCCAATATTAAATTTTAAAATATCTCTTATTAGGTGTAAATGAATCAAATCAAGTAACACATTATTTGATTCGGTATTTGGATATTCGTACTCGTATTCGATTTATTTTTTAACATTAAAGTTGATTCGTATTTGACTCGTTATTGATATTCGAATTATTCGATTCGATTCATATTTTATTGAGTATTTTATAAACATCATTATTTGAATATTCATTCCAATTCAGTTCGATTCAATTCGAGACTATTCAATTCAAAATTATATATTTAAGAAACAAATATATAATAAGTTTAAAATAATATATATTAAATATAAAAAACAAATTTTTATAAATGTATTATAATTTATATTTAATCAAATATTTTCTAATATCGAATCGAATATTATTATTTTGTATTCTTATTTGAATACTAATCAAATCGAATTGAATAGTTATATTCGAACTCGAATATCAAAATTCCAAATACGAATATCAAAATTCAAATATGAATAACGAATCGAATCAAAAATATTTGATTCGTTTATAACCCTACGTCCAACCCAGCTTATTACTAATATATGATATGATTAAAAAATCTTTACTAAATATTATTATGAGATTGGTTAACATAATGAATACTTTAATTACGATTGTGGTATTTAAAGAAATAAATTTAATAGTACCATATCCAAAAGATAATGTTCCATAATTACACGATTTGTTTTATTAATTATATAGTAATTGATAACTACACTGGTGACTTTTTAAATAATATTCCCACATTAAAAAAAACATTAATCATCTCAATTAAATATTCATTGATTCAAATATATCGACTGGTAAGATTAGTCCTTATTTCTCACCAAAACTCTCGGTTCTATCTCATTAATGCATTTTCATTAAACTACTAACTACATTAATTAATTAATTATTAAATTATCATCTCGTTATCTCCGATCATAAAGCTTATCCCATATGCAGCTAAAAAAAATCTAATTATAAATTCTTAAATCAATTCTCCTTTTTACTAACACGAGTGTTTAATGGACTTTACCTAAGTACAGTTAAACCTCGATAAAGTAATATTCGATAAAATAATAATCTCGCTAAGATAATAATTTATTTCCGTCCCGATATGGGTCAATGTACTAAAATAATGTTCGATAAAATAATAACATCGTTAAATGAATATCTTTTATCGGTCTCAAAATTATTACTTTATCAAGGTTTAACTGTAAATCAAATGATTGTTGCGATGTTTACTATAAATACCTCGCTCCATTTTACTTGCATTTTTTTTTTCTCAGTAAGTGTTCGGTCGCTACCTATGGTATGTACATGTTAAACTTACACATAGTGGTTTTGATGAGTTTTGAATTAATAACTTTCGGCTGTAGATTAAACACATTAATCGATCTCAAGGGAATGATGGCATTTTATCGACATCATAATTAGCCACAAGGTTTTGCTAGCTAATACTCCCTCCGTCCCGTTATTTGTGACTCAATTGGTTTCGGCACAGGAATTAAGAGAGTAGATGATAAAGTATGAGAGAGAGTAGATGATAAAGTATGAGAGAGAAGATGAGTAAGATAATGAGAGAGTATGGGAAAAAGATGATAAAGTATGAGAGATAATATAATAAAGTAGGAGAGAGAAGATGATAGAGTAGGAGTAATTTTTTACCAAATTAGGAAAGTTGGCACAAATAATGGGACACCCTTTCGGGAAAGTGAGCCACAAATAGCGGGACGGAGGGAGTATAGTTTATAATCTTGATACACTAATATTTGATACAGTGATAATACCACTTGATATAATTTCTCCTTATCCCAATTTAAATTAATAAATTACTAATTATTATAATATTCAATAAAATAATAATTTTATTGAACGATTTTTTTTAATCCCAAAGTTATTAGGAGGTTCAAGAGTATAAAATTTGAGTGTTGATTTTTATGCGTATAACGTTCAACCCTATTATCTCTCAATAAAAACACGCACTATACACACCCAGTCTTTCGAATCCTCCAAATCCACCAGCAAAATCCAGTCACATATTATAGCTACAAATCTGTATTCTTCCAGTTATATATTCAGATTTCATATACGAATCGTCTCAGCACACACACAGTCTCTCTGATTGGTTCAAACGTGTCTTAGATCCAAACAGATATACTATAAATTATATATACGGGTAAACGTTTACGCACATACATACAGATCTTCCGCCTTCCGCCTCCACTCCCCGTTCTCCTCGCCTAAGGCCTCGCCGCCCGTTCAATCAGGTATTTTTCATAGATTTTGCCCTCGGATTGCGGTACTGAAGATTGTTCAATTTTGTTACTAGTTACCTTATTTCGTCAATGGGGTTTTATGTTTGATTGTGGTATGGGAGTGGAGATGAAGGGTTTCGGACTACTTCTTTGCTTCTTGAGTTTCCCCGTGCTTATAAATGCTTGTTTCAATGATTTGTGTATATCCGTGTAGTTTGTTGTGTGCGAAATGTTGGGATACTGGAATTGACTTGAAATAAAGTTTCTATTGACTTCTGGTTGCAACGTGCTTCTCCTCCCCTTTTCTGGCAATGCAATTTGGTCTTGAGGCGGCTTGGGAAATTTGACTTTGACAAGATGTTAGTTAGCATACGCTTTATATTTCTATTGGGCCCAATTTTGATTATTCTCGATAGCAATAGATTCTACCATTGGCCGACTTGAACTCTATGATTCGGCTTTTCTTTTCCCTTTATCATATCTTGATCTGAGTTGGGCTATTTTGTATAGTTTTCCTGTATTCATGCGATTCATTTGTAAACTACTTCTTGATGGTATCTAAACTCAGTTGATCTGAAATTCGGGTAACTATTCTTTTTTGACAAATGTATGAAACTTCATTGGAAAATTCAATTGTATTCTTGATTCCGTGCAGCTGTGAATGATTTATTCATGGATCTTCTCTACAGGTTCAAGTTTTAGTGGATCAATTACTGAACGGTCTGCTTAAGGCAGATAGGACAGGGTTAATACCCCTGTCCGGTTTGCACTTTGAGGAGAGGCGTGAAGCAATCCACGAACTATTTGTCGGAGTGGACCTGTGATGCATAACTTCTAGATGAAATCAGCTCAGACTTGGCGGCTAGGAATGAAAGACATGCAAATATTACAAGCGTCTCGCCAACGTGGTCAATTAAGGAAGCCAACATGGATTATCATGTTGTTGTCTTTAGTTAGCTTGTTCCTGGTCTGTGCTTATGTCTATCCACCGCACAATTATGCAGCATGCTATGTTTTCTCTTCTGGTGGTTGTAAAGGAATGCAAAGTTGGCATCCACCTACGCCAGTTAGAGAACTAACTGATGATGAAATAGCTTCTCGTGTCGTAATTAGAGATATTTTGAATATGCCTCTTGCTATACCACAGACTCCAAAAATTGCTTTCCTGTATCTCACACCAGGTGCATTACCATTTGAGAAGCTTTGGGATAAATTCTTCCAGGTACCAGATTATTTTTTATATCAAAACTATACTGCCTCTTTTTGTATTTTCTGGGTAATAGCAATCTACTATAAGTTTGAATTAGATCTTAATAAAGTTTTACCCTATCTTGCAGGGTCATGAAGGTAGATTCTCTGTCTATGTACATGCATCCAAGGATAAACCTGTACATTTTAGCCGTTACTTTATCAACCGGGAAATTCGTAGCAGCTCGGTGTGTTTCTTGTTTCTCTGTTGTTCTTTTTTAGTTTAGTTGAATAACAAACATAAGTTATGCTTTATTGAATGTTTGTACTAGATACTATAAGTATGCTCTCATGTCAATCTGGTTTCTCTGAGGTTCCTATGCAATTTTTTTTACCTACGTGGTGTTACATAATATAATTCCGAATTTCCGATCAATCAATTATGTGTCTTCAATATGTTTCCAGTGCATTGTGCTGGAAACCTTGGGTTTGTTATGGTGAATCAAAAATCATTTTCAGGATGACTTTCGGTAATTATGAGAACCAATTGATACTTTTACAACCTAATTACTACATTTTGCTCTTAAAGAAGTTGCTCTTTCGAAGACTGGAAATCTAAAAGTTTAATTTCTCTATACTTTAATATCTTCAGGCCAAATAAATATTTAAAACCCATGATAGAGATAAATCTATCCCTATGAAAAATGCCTTATTAATGATTGCTTTTGCAGGTGGTATGGGGGAGAATATCAATGGTTGATGCAGAAAGAAGGCTTTTAGCTCATGCACTAAAAGATCCCAACAACCAACATTTTGTACTGCTTTCAGACAGGTTGCCACATTATAGGCTTTGTGGAATTTTGTTTGTCTGCCTTATGCTAGGAACTTGTTTATTCATTTACAGATTTACTGATTATGCTACTTTCCTCAAATGCAGCTGCGTACCACTTCGTGATTTTGATTATGTGTACAACTATCTCATGTACACAAATGTTAGCTTTGTAGATTGGTAAGTCCACCACTTTCGGCTTTTCCACCTCTTGTTGTGCTAGCTTCTTTGATGGCTCAACTTCTCTAATGGGTTTATATCAGGGCTAGTTTCTTGTAATTATATCTCTCCATTAAACTTTAAAGCTTGAGTTTATAATTATTACCTTTGATAGATCTTTAATATAATGACTAATCGTTTTTGTGCAGCTTTGAGGATCCTGGTCCTCATGGAAGTGGCAGATACAGTGAAAATATGTTACCTGAAGTTGAGAAAAAAGACTTCCGAAAAGGCGCTCAGGTGAATGTCTACTTTGAATATATAGCATAGCAAAATAATTTTGTTTTCTCACTCGTTAATCCATAGTAAAGATGCTTTACCATTGTCCTAATACAGTAAATAAAAAACCTTGTTTCCTGGCTAAGTAGGATGTAAAATAAAATTTTAACTTCGTGGATTCATGTCTAGATGTTCACCATCAAGTTATTGCAACAGTAACCGAGTGTAAATGCTTAATTTCCTCTGTTCCCTTTACATGATCTCGCATCAGGTTTATCTTTTAGAGCTTGCTCTTTGTCAATCCTCGATTTTCCTATGCATGATACATTTTCTGTTTTGAGCAGTGGTTCACAATGAAGCGACAACACGCTATTATCACCATGGCTGATAGTCTATACTATTCCAAGTTCAGGGATTATTGCAGGGTAATCAGTCTGTACTTTCTTTTGATAAGTTTCGATAAATATAATGTTTTGAGTCTTTTGATAGATATTAATGGAATGAGGAAATCCATCTAGATATATTTTTCTTGTTATAAATGGCTTAAGACGATCTGCTACTTTGCTCAAAGTGGACAAGATGTGTCTAAATTTCCTTGTTTTAGTTGTTTATTGGAGCTTAAATTTAATACTAGTGAATTGAGGACAAAAAAAGGTATAGCGTTCATTTAATCAAGATATAGATAGTGGCTTTTGAAGAAAACTTGATATGTAACATGCTTCCTATTGATAAGTAACTGATAATTGCCTTTGGCTTGGTTCAGGGTTTTATCTTTCTTCTGTTGGGATATTTTCTGATTAAGTTACCCAATTCTCCCTGCTGCCCGCTAGTTTTCATTTTCCTTGGTGCTCTGTACTGATTGGAAACAAGCATATGTTACTCTCTGACATGACATTCTTTGCTTCAATTGAACAGCCAGGCATGGAAAAGGGACGCAACTGCTACTCTGATGAACACTATTTGCCAACTTTTTTCTATGTGAGAACCGTTCTGCTTTCTGCTTTTGGTTATTAAAGTGTCTTCCTTTTTCTATGTATTTTGTGTTTGAGCAATTTCCCCATCATTTCAGATGCTTGATCCAACTGGAATATCAAACTGGTCAATAACTCATGTTGACTGGTCCGAAGGAAAATGGCATCCAAAGTCGTACAGGGCACAAGACGTGTCATTTGAACTGATGAGAAATATCGCAGTATGTCGTGTTACTTTTAGATTTTACTCCTATTTCATTCATGCATTCATCTGCCTTTTCCTCTAGCATCCTTTAGGAGTCTTATGTTATAAGCTCAACTGCGTGAATATTATTATTACATCAGTGTTGGTGTTATGCTTTATTTTGTGTTGCAATTGGCTAAAAGGTCCTATGCACTGATGCTCTTCATATCCAACTCTCTTGCAGTCTATCACGGACAGTGTGCACGTTACAAGTGACGAAAGGGTAAGTTTCTTATCTAACCATAACTGGCTAAGTTATGCTCAATATTTTGATGAAAACTATTCTTATACCCTCCAGAAAGAGGTCCAGATCAAACCATGCCTATGGAACGGAAACCCACGTCCATGCTATTTGTTCGGGAGGAAATTTTTGCCCGAAACCCTGGACAACTTAATGCAACTCTTCCCCAATTATACATCAATTTGAGTGAGGTGGTGAGATGGCTTCACGAATCAGATTCTTTGTGGATTCAATCCAAATGCATCACACCCTTTGTCTCCATTTCAGTTCCAACTTTCTGCTCTGGTAAGATGGCCTTATTTTTAATAAAAGGGTAGTTGGCAGAAAGTGAAAAGTTGTGGATAGAAGCTGAAAGTGAAGGGCCAGTGTTGCCTGCTTGGGGACAATGATTTGGTATTTAATTTTCTCCCTCCATTTGGGCTATTTATGTCACATTTAGGGCAGCATCCTAGGGCTGACCTTTTGTACAAATTGGATTATTATGAAGTTGCAAATATGGCCTCGGCAGATAGTTTCTCTCTCTTCCTCTGCTCCCTTGTGATTGTTATATTGAATTTTGTCTCCTTTCTTGATGAAATTAGTTTATTTAGAATGAAGGGACCTTAATTATTAGCTGTAAGAGAATACCTACTTATTGCACATTTGATCTTTGATTTATGTTGGTGTTGGTGTTTTAAAATTTTGTAGTGACGTCCTTTGAAATTTAATATCAAAGTATCACATTTAGTACTATGTTAACTTGTAATAACTCCCACTAACTAAAAAGGTAGTTTTATTTAGTGATCTAAGATCTAATTGTAGAAAGAATCAAAATCAAAAGTTGTGTTTAATTCTTTTTTTCTCAGAGTCATATTCCACGACATCGTAGTGAAATAGAACATGAAAGTTGAAACCGTAAGCTCCCAAGCAAGGTAGTGGCTTTGTTAAGGAACCCACCGAAGTCGTAGCGTAAGCGAGTCTTTATAGGGCAATTGTCACTGTTTATGGACCCGAACTTGGGTGATCTATCTATGACCAGGATGAAGCTTGGGTTAAACTAAGTGGAGGTTCGAACCGACTGATGTTGAAGAATTAGCGGATGAGTTGTGGTTAGGGGTGAAATGACACTCGAACCCAGAGCTAGCTGGTTCTCCCCGAAATGCGTTGAGGCGCAGCAGTTGACTGGACATTTAGGGGTAAAGCACTGTTTCGGTGCGAGCCGCAAGAGCGGTACCAAATCAAGGCAAATTCTGAATACTAGATATGACCTCAAAATAACAGGGGTCAAGGTTGGCCACGGTCACCGAGGAGTATTTAGCCTTGCAAGGTGGTCCTTGCTGATTCACACTAGATTCCACGTGTTCGATCACAAATTTACTTTCCTAAATCATATTCTTCAAAATTAAATTCCATAACTTTATTTTTTGGACAACCAAACGGGCCCATAGAAAATTTTAGGGCCACGACTATAGAAAACCTAGAATGTCAAGTGTATTTATTTTTTTCCCTTTTACTACAAACATTGAAATTATATTCCATTTTTAATTTTCGTAAAATACCTAATTTAACCGTTCGATGGAACAATACAACAATATGAATCTACCTGTTAGTTTCAGTCAAGTGCGTTATAATTTATACCAACATTCTTTGCTTCTATTAGTGCAATATTGTCAAAATACTGCTTAATTGAAGTAAAGCTCAGTCCTTAACAACAATTGGAGCAGGCCCGAGGCTGTCCTCCTTAGGCACACAATCCCATCCACTTTCCTTGCTATGAAACACCCTAAAATGCTTAGCCTCCCAATCCTCCCCTTTCAATTCCCTCTCTCTTGCCTTCACTCTCTGCCTCTCCTCGATGCGACTCTTCCCATCCCTCGCATCGTCCCACCTCTTCTCCATGATTGCCCGGCTCACTTCCCTCCACACGAAGCTCGACTCGCTCAAACAAACCTCCTGTATATATATATATATAAAATGATTAAGATGAGTGGTTGGTTGTGTGTAGATGAGTGGGTCCCACAAAGAAAAATGGGAGTCCGTGTAGTAATTATTTTCCATTTCAAGAAACGGGGCAAGTCAAGCGGGACAGCCCGATGATAAGGAAAACGAGACAAGTCAAATGAGACGGAGGGAGTATAAGTTATTACAAACTAACTCTTACTTCTGCATTTTCAAGAACCGGAGTTTTCAATCGCGATAGAGCTTCTTTTGCGTCGTAGATGGTTCTTGCTTTCCCGGTCGAAACGTCCTTTATCATCACGGTTCTAAATGTACAACTTGATGGTCAAAATTCAGAAGTGAAAGACAACATGTTAAGGATGTTTTAAGTTTCACCTGTCCCAATGGCCGGTGATTTCATGGATGGTTTGTGAAGTGGATGTTTTTACAATCTTGCCCTTGATGGATCTATGCATGGATGGCCTTGGCCAGAAGGAGTTGCCTCTGTAGCAAAGCTCTGCTTCTAGCTCAGTTTCTTCGCATCTGATTGTCACGTTTCCCAGCCATTCGACTCCCGGGAGCGGGAGGAATCGGATGACGAGGTTGGGGGAGTTCATTGAGTAAATCTCGTTCCTGTCCAGCAGCTTTAACTCTCGTTTCCCTTGCACCTCTGTCTCAATATGACTCCCTATCAACATTACATTTAGAAGCTCAAATTAGAGGTGGCTAATCGGGCCCGCCGGTAACACGGTTCCGGAAATTGGAACCCGGAACCGCACTGTCCAAATGCGGTTCGTGGTCCGGTTCAACGGTCTAATTTGGTCAAAGATATCTAGATAAAATTGTCGATTTCGGTTTGATTTTGAATTTAAAAAAAAAAAAGAAAAAGTGAAATCACATCCGGTTTCAAACCGTCGGTTACGATTATTTTGGCCGGGTTTAACTCGGAATAATTCAAGTCTTTTTTTCAAATTCGACATTTGGTTACCATAAAATCTTGGTGTGGGAGATTGGCACCATATGATTTGGATGTTGTCTCTCTCATCAGTTGCTTGAAGTGCAGTAACCGGTGGATGATGTGAAACCTAATTTTCGACATTTCAAGATTAACCCTCTTTCTAAAATCCTAAGATCATAAATCTTGACCCGTCAGACAATCTTAGAACAACGCGTACCTGCTCCACGAGCACATTAAGCGACCCATTCGACACGTGGTGAGTCTCTCCGAGTATCGGATTATAAGGAGCCACGCCGAAAGGGAAGGGTCGTAGCGTGGAGATACTCCACGCTACGACCGATACGAATCGGTTGATCGGCGCCTCCTCCTTCGCACACTTGCTCAACAAATTGGAGTTGGTGGAATAGACCGACTCTCCATAGCACTGCAGCTGAGACTTTGGAATGTTGAACTGCGGCGGAAGCTGCATTCAATTTGCTTACAACAACAACGTAAGAAATTAATCTTCCATAAAAATCATGTCACGTGCCAAAATTGATCATGAGAGAGAGAAGTTGCCTGGAGGCGCGTGAGATCAGTTCCCGGCCTAACACTACCGAGAAGGCTAAGAATGCGTCGGATGATGTTGGGAGTTTTGTAATTCGACTGCGATTCGTCGCCTTCGAGAGACAACGGTGCGGTGAGAACGACGGACTTGGCTTGCGACGACTCCTCTACCTGCATCATCGCATCGGATCCTACACTATTCATTACACATCAAAATCAAATTTATATGCATGTTGTGTACATTTTTTTATTTTTTTTAACGAGAGAAATCCGTAACTGCTAATTTATAAACCTAATCATACTTCCATTTATTACTTTTTTTCCTTTTTTTTCCGCCGTTATAGGAGACAAGGGATTCGTGGTAGCACAAAGAACAAGAGCAAGAAACTAAAGTTTGTTGGAAATATAATATAAACTGCAAATTGTTTTGTAATTTTCTTCAAGTGTATTTGGTGGTAGTGGGGCCCTTTACGCAATCGATGATAGTATATAACATGTCATTACGTAACAAAGTTTCTTGTACTAAACGATCAGATTATGCCCCTAGATCTTAGATTCATGTTTATTTTCATATTTTGTATAAAATTATGATGCTATATAATATAATTCATATGCATCACCAAAGCGATTTTCCGAGATACTAAGTCGCCGGAAAACCGCCATATTAGCCGGAAATATCATGCCATTAACATACGCAGATTCTTCGGAAACTTCATTGAAAAATATAAACTTTATAGGCTTATACATACATAATCACATAAACAAGAAAACCGGAGAGATATAGAGGAGGGAAGCACGTACCATTTGAGGAGATTGCAATGGCGCAGATTATGTAAATTTGGAGAGAGAGAGAGAGAGAGATGGTTTTGTTTCGTATGGGTGGCGCGGAGTATATTATGGATTTTATAGACATTGCTTGCTGCTTCCCTTCTATTTCCCTCCCAAGGAAGAAGAACTAGTAAAGGTAAAGCTCCGAATTTCGTCTAAATCTTTAGATTTAGAAAAGTTCGATTTATATGATATAAAGAACACAAGTAATATGCATCGGTAAGAGTGAAATTAATTCGGGATATATGAAAAATATTGTAGTAATATAATACCTCATTATCACAAAATCTTAAGAGCAAATTCGATTTAATTTAATACTCACTCCGTCCCACAATTTTTGTCTCCAAACTTTCCGACGCGGGATTTAAAGAGAATTGTTGATTGTGAGTAAAGATGATGGACCCTTTAAAAAGAGTGTAATGATTTGCTATTTTAGGAAAAAAACCAATTATTATGAAAGGAAAAAATGACAACAATTATGGAATGGATGGAATATTATTCTGTATGATCTTGATATGCACTTTTTAATAAAATAATTCTTTTTTTTTTTCACGAAAATAATCATAGATTTGGTAACTTTAGCAAATCTAAATTGTATTGAATATATATAATTATAAGTCATAGCAACAATGATCGACCTACCATTACTAATCCCAAGTAATCAAAAATACTAATCACTCCGTACCGTCAATTTGTCTTGTTTCTTTCCGCAAGGAGATTAAAATGAACTATTTATTAGTGTAGATGACTGAATCCAAAAAGAAAACAGAATAGAATGTTTGTATTATTTTCTATTTTAGAAAACATGACAGGTCAAGTAAAACAATCCAAAAATGAAAACAATACAAACAAGCAAGACGGAGAGAGGGGGTACTATTTATAAAAGCATGCTAATAAGAGACTTATTCTTTCTTCTATATTAAAATTAACAAATTATGCTACAAATCTACCATAAAAATGTTAGGTGTTACAACATGATGGTAATGGACTCTGCCCAGCAACTAATACAAGTCGTAATTTTATCAGAGATAGTTAAATGAAATTGCTAAAAGAAGGCCATCATTCACACATGTAATGCTTGAACCTTCAATCTTGTTCAAACTCAAATTCGAACACTTTAGAATCGCAAGACATTCTAGTTGTATAGTATAATTGTACTTAGAAATGAATACTATACTAGATTGTCCAATCTCATGTGAAGATTACACCATTAGATGTGGAAGTCCGAGGACAGCAGTTACATCAAGTGTGGTGGCACACTATTCATAACATGCCTATGTCCAATAACTACATCACTCAATGTCCAAATTTCAGTTCACAAGTTCAGCAAAGGTGTAATCTTGAATAGACATCGTACGAGAAACCCAAACGAAAATGGTCCATCTCTAAGCATTATTCGGAAGATGATAACCGTAGGAAATCGATTTCATGAACTCGACCCTAATAGAAGACAACAATTTGATGAGTCTAATTTGTACTATACAAATTCTGTTTGTTTTGGCGCCCACCGGGGCAGTTGGACCGCATTTTCTGAGCTCTTTTGCAGATTTTCGAGATGATTTGACACATGACGAGGATCTGATGTGGCAGTCTTAATTTGGAGATTTTAGGCGCGTTTTTGGACGGGAATATCAAGGGAGAAGGTTTGGAGATTAAGAGAGAGGAGATATGAAAAGATTTAAATAATTTTATCTAATAAATCTTTTCATAATTAAGTAAGAAACCCTACTTCTACAAGGATTAAGAGAACGAAACTCTATCTTTTATCATCCGTTATTTAACCGAGATCAGCGAGAGAGACATCAACCGAGAAGGAAGAAGACCGTTCACCTTAGTTTAGAGATTTTGGAAGAAACAAACACTACTTTTCATATTTTCTAATTTATCGTTGGAGATTGTTCTTATTGCTTTGGATTTGGAGACTCGATTTCTATCGTCCGGTACTTTTAATATTTCAGTTTTTCATTTTCGTTTGTCGTCGTATTTCAGTTTCTTGATTTACAATTCGTGTATGTAATTTTCGAGTTCAGTCATGTTTTGCATTCTGCCCAGTTTAGTCGTCCGTCTGCCCAGTCGAACCAGTGTGCGTAGCTAAATTCTTTAGGGGCCAGCGATATGTGAAGCACCCACTTTAATATTTTCGTGAGACTTAGGATCTAATAATTAATCACTGAAATTCTGAATTAATCTTGGTTAATTAATTGGGTTGGTTAATCTAGGCTTGATCACTCTATGTTAGTTTAATTCGTAGCTAATTTGGTACTTACATCGTTTCTCATGTGATTAGGCTAATTAGCATAATTGTTCTTAGAACAATAAGATTAATTTGGTATGAGACTATTAGATGTCCATCAAACGAGTAGGACCATGACTATTACCGAATAATTAAGGGGAATAAGGGATGTGTCAATTTAATTATGACGGCCTACAACTAATTAATTTATAGGGATTAATACAATTTTAACGTCGATGATCGAACGTGTGCATGTGAATCATCTTACTGAACCCATTTATTTGCATATTTTTATTCGAATATTTATTTATGCAATTTACTTTCTTGTTTTAGGGTTTAGAAAACTCCAAATTTTGCGTAGTTGCTAACCAACCCCATAAATTAATAGAAATTTAATGTTTAAAATCTTCATTCCCTATATTCGATACATATTTGCTATATTGATTTAAGTTCTAGCATATTTGCAGGAGTTATTTCATGAAAACAACGATCACCACAATTCTTAATAACTTCGATCGTACATAATGCAAAAGGCAAAAGTAATAAGCACAGCCTAGGAGATCAAGACAAACCTCATGTATCATTCCAAGAGAGAGAGAGAGAGAGAGAGAGAGAGAGAGAGAGAGAGAGAGAGACTAAGTTGTATGCACTTCAGTCGGATGATTTTATCTTTTTACACGCTTGAAAGACTCGTATCGTAGTTATACTGGCAAAGAGAAACCTCAGAAAAGACTACTTCAGGCAGCTTATTTTAGGTATTAAGTTAGTTTTTGTATAGCAGAGGGCAGATATATATCAAATCATTTAGACAAGTATACAACCCCAGTTCATAGAAAATCTTGCCAAGCTTTTGAACACAGATTATAGCTCTCAATCCGGAGGTAACAAGCGAGGATCAACGTTTATGTTGCTTGCAATGAGTTTAGTATTGATTTGTTCTTCACTTACAAATAGTACTATTGGCATAAAAATTCCACTATGCGCTAATCCAGCATTCTCTAACAACTCCAACTTTCGAATTATACAAGAAGTTCCATTCACATGAGACGAATGCAGTCAGTGCACACTCCTTAGGCTTTCACACACAAAAAAGAGAAACTATATACAAAATTCTTGAAGTAATTCTCAGGTGTTTCATTCATAGCAAGTTAGTATTACTTATCTTGTTCATCCGGAGGGGCAACGGAGTATTCACATGAGATATTATCAACTTTAACCTTTGTGAATGATACCCTCCACATCCTTAGCAAGCTGACCCTGAAGACAAAAAGGTAACAAGGACCTTCCATTTAGCAAGTTATATACTCTATGAATCACAACAGATAAATCTTATGCGATCTTGCAACGGGATTAAAACTTGAATCTTGATTAGGAGATACAGCTACTGGCATAGAATCTGATCAGGGTAATCACATAGCAGATAAACATATTCAACTTTCAGTTGTTTTTCTTTTTCTGCCCACGGATGGATATTCTTTGTTACGGTTGCATAGAATTTAGAGCATCTGATAAAACTGTACCTTTCTTCAGCAACCTCCCTCTTTGCCAGCATAAGAGTTAAGAATACAGGGACCATAGCAGCACATAAATGCTTAATAGTGTGCCCACTCACAACGTGGCGGGTGAAATTATAAATAGGTACATCAGCTGCTTCTTCAATTTTTGCCAGGAGGTAAAACCCTAACAAAAGTACCAAAGATTTATTAATAATGTTAGTAGCTTCGTGAAGAGACTGCAAGATAGATATGCATACCTGCCGCCCATAGCCAATATGTGGAATGTGTGTACATGGGAGGTAATAAGATAGCCATTACTGGGATGGCGATGCATGGAACAAACTGGATGACAGCATATGGTCGGAGGTCGTCGAAAAACCTGCAAATGAAAGATAATAAATAGCATCTTTTGCAGATTAAGCAAATTATACACAACGTCAATGTATCCACATCCCAGTATACAATTTTTTGCTATTATACAATGGCTCAGCAATAGGTTTGAAATGAGGATCTACATACAATACAAAGTCAATTTACAAATTGAATATTCACAAGAAAACTGCAATGTATCATCTCGTTGTTACCTCCAGTATAAAATGCTGACTATTCCTGCCAAGATTAGGGGTACAATCGAAAAAGTTCCCTTACGTGCATCAACTCTCTCGATAATGAATATCGCAATGATAGATGTAAACGCCACAGTCATCTACATAATCACATTTCAAGGGTCACTCTTTTGGATTACATATCAGATAGAAAACATACAAATCCTGCAATTCACATTTAAGAAAGCTTACTGGTAACCGATCCCACACAAGGCGAGCATCATTAGGTTCCAGATGATAATACGAAGAACCAAAAGCAACGGCTGTCACACCTATGAAAAATAATGTCCAGCCGCAGAGCTCGCCTGGCAAGCTATTTGAACATCGACAGGTGGCAATCAACGAAAGCAACTAAGCCGGCATGATTCAAAAAACAAAGCATTTCTTCATACCTTAGCTTAAAGTAATTTCCGTGATAGCAAAGTACAAGCCCCACTAGACCAACCAGGAAGGGTAGGTTTGAAATTACATTCAACGCATTAGGGATTCCTGACAAGCGAACAAAATGTTAAAGCAGCAATCGACGATTCGAGGAAAAAATGAATAAATATCCATCTGGAAATACCAAATTTAAGAGAAAGGAACAGCGAATCAGTTGAAAATAGAAAAATCACCGAAAAATTCACGCTGATCGGCAAAGTTGTGGTATTCTTGAGACTGAGGAATCGCCGGAGTTACTAACATCAGTACCACGAAACATAGGATTGCCACGCCCCATGTTATAGCTGTCCGCTTCCTCATCTCAATCTCGAGGTTGAACGGCCGATTGGGCTGTGAAGTGTTGCTGGAATTTATTTTGCTAATTTGGGGGTTTTCGATTTTTCGTTTATACGATCTTTTTAATTAACTAGCGCTAACTTTTAGGCGTGGGGCGTGAATTGAGATATTAAGATCGCATACTATAATATGAGATGAGACAAAGATGAAAAAACATATTCCTTCTAAATGGATAAGGGGTGTTTGCAAATTCTTATTTTAAGGTAAATTCTGTTTATTATAGTAGCTTTTTTAAAATTCAGCAATTAAACTGCTTAATTAAGCAGTTTTTTTAAGTATCTATTGAGATTTTTTGGGTGCTTAAAGCACCATAATTTTTGAAACTATCAAATATATATGTTTTTTTATTATTGATACAAAAAACTACCTGTTTTCCTTAAGAGCAATTATTTTCAACTTTAAGCAAAAATAAATAAAAAATACTTATGATAAGCCGTTGCAAACACCCACTAATTTTTTTTTGATGACGAGGAACCGATGGCCCGTATAATTTTTTTTTTTTTAATGCTACCTTTGGTGCTTGGGCGCAGGTAAACCCGTCAATTTTTTTTTTTTTAATGCTTAGCGCCGATGCCTTAACCCTTTCACACATGAGAGTTAAATCACCTTTAATGTGACAGGGTGACAAGCTCAATAGCGTTTCTAGTGGGATTTGAACTTCTAGCTGGATAATTTACTTCTTATCCTGTTGCAGGATAAATAATATTTCTACCTTAGTGTGTGTTGGTTTAACTAGAGATAAAAATTTCCTATTGGCTGAAACAAATATCATTTGGATCATTTGGTTGATGAGCGCTAAATAATGTTGTTAAATTGTAGTTGGCTAGAATATAATTGAAAATTGGCTTTAAAAATTTTAGTTTCAACAGTAACTAGGGTAGCACCCGTGCTACGCACGGGAAAAATGCGACCGTAAAAAATAAAATTACTAATTGTAAAATTGAAAATTATTCCAACTACAAAAAAATTTACAAACTTTCAAATATTCTCCTTTAAAAACAAAACAATAATAAAAAATAAAAAAATAAATTGCACAATCTCGTAAGTATAAAAAATAAGTGTTTGGGGGGCTAAAATCGAAGCCCTAAAAAGGGAATAAAAAATAAGAGAACTTACCATCGACGCAACAAAGGGGGCGAATGAAAGATCTTGTGCACTAAACTGAAAAACAAATTTATGTCGAGTTGGTGTTGCATATTAAAAACTTTACAGCCTTATTGGGATTTATAGTCAAGTTTGGAACAAAAATAAGAGTTGTTGTGGAGAACTTACTTGGTCACCATTTTGTCTTTGAATGAGTTATTAAGTTTTATATACATATAGCAGTTTAGTTTTTTAGTAAATATGTCTATTTTACTTCTTTATTATTTGTTCTAATTTAAAAAAAATGCTGGAAATGACTTGATTCGTGGTAACTCTTATTTTACATTTCAAAAATGTTTTATTAAAGATGATCAAATAAAATAAACTGAATCTAAGAACCACATGTAAAACTTCTTTAACCTTAAAATTAAGATAGATGAAGGTCATCAAAGTCAATACACTTAGGAGGTGTTTGGAATAGCTTTTGTTTCACAGCTTTTAGCTTAAAGTTGTAGTTTTGGTGTTTGGAAACTCAGCTTTAAGCTGCAACTTCTCTATTTTGTATCAATTTTAGAGCTTTTTGATAAGTTGTTAATTGACAACTTCAGTAGCTTCTGCTTACAACTTATGACATATTAATTTTTTTTGGACAAATTTATCCTTAATAAATTTATTTAATTCTAAAAATAACTTTTAACCCTAAAGTATATTTAATTCAAAATTTCTTCTTTCCGTAAAATTTTTATTTTCTTCAACAACCAAAAAATCATATCAGTAAATTTATACTAATATATATAATATAAATTTACATATAATATAGATTAATTTAATATTTTATACTATTGAGATCGAAATGATAAAGTAAAAAATAAATACAAATAAGATTAATTTGTCAATGTTATTTATTTATTATAAATCACAATTGTTTTATAGTTTTAGGGGCAAGGACAAACATTTTATTTAAAAAGTATAAATAAGCTACTTCTATCAGCAATATTTCCAAACATTATTTTTTCCAATTTCAACTGCTTTCGGCACTTATTTCCAAACACCTACAGATTATCAAATCAGTAGCATAAAGTAGCTTTAAGCATTTATCAATAAGTTTCAACTATTTCAAACAGAACCATAATAAATTTTCCTATCTTCTTTTTCTTCTCACATTTCTCCTCTTTATTACACTTCTTCTACCTTACCATCCAATACTGTTTTGGAAGCTTGCTTTTCTTGGCCAAGATTTCAAAATGGATATTTTTCATAGCTTGAAAACGACATCCAAAGTCAAATAGAAAACAATCAAATCAACCCGAAACATCATAAGTGTATTAACATACTTCAAAAACTCATTCACGTAACACATTATAACTTTTGCTTGCTAGATGTTTTTACTCTGGATAATACATGGATCAGGATAACTAAGTCAAATTTCTAACAACTTAATAATAGCATAATTGATAGTTATAATTTTTTTCTTAACATACTATATATATTGTGCTGTCAATTTTTTGTGATTAAATAGTGTAAAATGTTTCATTCTCTTTTTATCTTTATTATTGATTGCATAGAGGAGTTTCTATATTGTTGTCTAACATTAATATTGACTGCATGGATGTTGTTCATCTTGCAGATCAAACAGTGTTTACTAATATATTTATGAAAAACTTAATGTATTTCTCAAAAAAATTTATGTTCAATGTTGAGAGGAAAAATAGACGAAACTTTCTAAAATGTTGGTTAGTTTGTGAGAAAAAATAGACGAAATTTTCTAAAACGTTGGTTAATTTGTGTTGACGTCTCTAATGTTGTTGGGATGATTTCAATACCATGCTTTTTACACGTCATGCTCTAATTTCGTTTTTACTCTATATATAATACATTTTAGAATTTGACCAAAATATATTTTCAATAATTTATTGCAAGCAATGTTGCTATGAATCATTACAATTGAATCTAGAGTGATAAAACCAAATATTTTATCCGTTCTAGTGTAATCAACGATAAATTGTTGATCCTTCCTCGTACCAAACACCAACAAATTTGATTTAGGAGTAGTAGATATAAGTTCAAAACTGTGAAAATTATGCATCATTCACTTTCACATGATAAGATGAAGAAGCACAACATGAAAGCAAAAAATACAATTAAATTACATTAAATACGTTGTTAATCTGCAAAGGTAAACCGACATTAAACAAAAAAAATAAGACAACAATGAAATCTGATAAAAAACAATACAACAAAATAAATCAAGAAAATTAATGCTTAATGGGCAGACAACAACAAAAAGGAAGAAAATGATTCGAGGAAAATAGACCGGCCTGCGTAGCTGAGTTCGAATAAAAAGAGAGTCGGGCGGTAAGACGAAGAGGAAGACGAATGATCTAATGGAGGAATTTGAGAGAGAGAAATGGAGATGGTTAGGAAAGGTCGGGGTACTTGCTACGAAAAGACAGTGGCAGATTCATAAATATGTTTTGATGGCAAATGCGTAAATATTGATTGGATCTTCGAAATTACCTCTTCAATCAGCAAGGAAAAAAAAAGCAATGACATATTTGTAAATAGGATACTAATTTCAATTAAATCGAATGGCGAATGAGAATATGTGTTGAGTTCAGTTTATAATATTAGTAACGAAGGCGGTGGAAATTGTGGCTGATTCAATTGGATTCGATGGCAAATTGGTAAATGAAACTCAAACTACAATTAAAATTCAATGGCAAATTGGTAAATAGATGGAAAATGCAAATTGATTGAAAAAGACGATTGAAACTTGAGTGGCAAATTCGTAAACCGTGAAAAAATTGAAATTGAATTAAGTGGCAAATTCGCAAATAGAGGAAAATTGAAATTATTTTAAAGCCAATTTGAGTGGCAAAATCGTAAATAGTTAAAAAATTGAAATTGATGGCAAAATCGTAAATAATGAGAAAATTGCAATTGATTGAAAAAGGCAACTCGCCTTTATATATACTAGAACAACACCCGTGCTATGCACGAAATTGTAATAGTTTTATGTGCATGCTTGTGCTACTCTAATACTGTGTATAAATATTACTATTTATATTTTCATAAACCATTTTAATCTAATATGACATAATCAGAAAATATTTTATATAAATATAAACATTGGATATCATGCTGATATTATCATATTACAAACTAAATGAACCAGTTAGGCTCATGACAACAGAATCTCTTGGTATCCTTTCATTGAAAGAGAAATGCTTACTTATTACTAAATGAATGAAACTTACTTTTAGAATCTCTATGGTTAACCGCCAATTTTATCACTAATCAATATTCTATATGTACTTGTGGTGATCTTGTGTGTCCTACTATCATGCACATCTTTAAAGTTTTTTACACCATATATCTGACCCTGCTCAAGTTGTGGTTTCAATATGCGAACCAATTTTTTTGGTATTGTTGCTTCAATTCTCTCCGCCTGAAACATTTGAATATGAATTCAATGTAATATAGGTTACTTGAAATATTAAACTAATACAACTACTGAATGAGACATACCTTTGTATCGTGAAAAACACTCTATATTTTATACATCTTTTTTGTTGAATGAAGGGATCTCGTATGCACGGATCAGTCGAAGTTTCATCGCAAATGACTCACTGAATTCATCCAACTCCTCAATGATGGACCAAATATTAGGAATTTTGTACTTCCAAGTTTTTTTTTCTTTCAAATATGCGAGAGTTTTGAAATGGCGTGAAAATATTTTAGACTATGACTTATTATATATTTGAGGGTAAATATATATAAATATAATATAATCTAATTTGTTCTTTAAAATTATTAACATATAATTTTAATATATAATTAACCTTTTTTAACATCATTATGCGTAAATTGAGGAGCAGTTATTCAACATAAAACTTTTAAAAAATCCTTGTAAACAAATGATAGATTCAAAATTGATTAATCTTATAAAGTTGTGATTTGAATTTCTTTAATTATATTTTGTAAAATGTTATATTTAACATGATTGGGCAATATAATCTAGTTACTTTGTTCCTTAAAATTATTAACATATAATATTAATATATAATTAACATTTTTTAACATCATTATGCGTAAATTGAGGAGCAGTTATTCAACATAAAACTTTTAAAAATTAATAGATTTAAAATTGATTTATCTTATAAAGTTGTGCTTTAAATTTCTTTAATTATATTTAATAAAATATTAGATTTAGCATGATTGGACTTAAATTAAGGGATATTTTCAAAATATTAATATTAACAATTAATGGGCGTAATTTGAGAAACATTCTAAAATTATTTCATGATTGAGCATAAATTGAGGGACATAATCTCATATATATCTTATATATTTACCCTCAATTTAATGAAATTCCAATTGAGTTTAATTGAATTGAAATTGATTTGGAATTGAAATAATTCGGTTTTTATATATATAAGATTATATTTTATAAAATGTTATATTTAGCATGACCGGGTGATATGATCTAGTCACTTTGTTCCTTAAAATTATTAACATATAATTTTAATATATAATTAACCTTTTTAACATCATTATGCGTAAATTGAGGAGCAGTTATTCAACATAAAACTTTTAAAAATTAATAGATTTGAAATTGATTTATTTTATAAAGTTGTGCTTTGAATTTCTACAATTATATTTAATAAAATATTAGCTTTAACATGATTGGACGTAAATTGAGGGATATTTTTTCAAAATATTAATATTAACAATTAATGGGCGTAATTTGAGAAACATTCTAAAATTATTTTATGATTGAGCATAAATTGAGGGACATAATCTTATATATTATATATATTTACCCCTCAATTTAATGAAATTTCAATTGAGTTCAATTGAATTGAAATTGAAATTGATTTGGAATTGAAATCATTCGATTTTTTTATGTATATAAGATAATAGACTCCTACAAAGAAGCACAAGAATTCGAACAAAAAAGAAGATTTACGATCGCAAATTCACTCTCTAGTACCATTAATTTTCCTCAATTCGTATCCTTAAACACCAATCAGTGCTGGTTAAAAAGATTTTTTAGTGGAAATTAAATAGTTTATTGAAGAAATGCAATTGAACCCAAAATAATGCTTAAAAATAAAAAATCGAGAAATCAAGATCTTGCAGCAGTCGAGCGCGATGAATTTTCAGTCAATTAGTATGTAGACGCTGAAGGAGGCGGCAGGAAATTGGGTGTCCACAGCAGGAATAGAGAGTCAACAATAGCGACGTCTAGACTGCGGGGCGGGCAAACGACGTAATTATTCTAACGACGTAATTATTCTAGAAACTATAACTAAGGAAATAATAACCAAGGTAACTTTCCTCCTCCAATTACGGTTTACTTTGGCATAATTTTTTTTCAGTTAGCAACTAAATTATTTCATTTTATTTTAAAATGATTCCATAACATGTAAAGAATTTGCAACTTTATAACAAGTAACGAATTTGAGAGCGGCTATCGGGCACGTTGCGGAGAGTTGGGCCCAACCGGTCGGAGAAGTTAGCATTGGACTAAGTTTGTAGATACTCATAGAATGCTCTAGATAGAGGTAGAAGGGTTTAGAGAGTTGATGCAGATCCTCAAATTGAATTTATCTCGGTTGTCCATTCAAGGGTAACAAATAGCCCATATAGAACCATTTGTAATCTCATCCCAACTTACCTAGAATTTTTGATCGAGTCGGTGCCTTGCGCACCTGGAAATCCACCTCCGCCAATTCCTCCACCAATTCCCGATTGATGAGGATTTTATATTGATTTATATTAATTATTACTCCATGCAAAAAAAAAAAAAAAAAAAACTTTCGAGTTTTTCATCATTTATCAATGAATAAATGCATACATCGATTGATTATGGGGAAGATTGGAAATTTGAAACGGGAGAAGGTGGAAAGGGATTTGGATTGACTCACATTAGCTAGCATGACGTATCTTTCTCATAGTTGAGATTCGTAAGCATGATAGATTCCTAGTTCTCGTCTGTAGAATGGAGATATGATAACTGTACCGTCTTTCAATTTCAAATGGACTGGAGTGGAATCTAAAGCTTAACAATTAAATTGCGGAACTTAAAATATAATACTATTAATAATAATGAGTTTTAGGTTTAATCACAATATTAATAATAATGAGTTTTAGGTTTAAACACTAAATTATTGAATTTTGTGCGATTTGTTAATGTGTTATCCCCTCATAGATTATCAAATTTGTTGCATATAGTAAAATTTCGATTAAAAAAAATTATAATCGTCAATTACATGGGATATTATCGTAAAAACACATTTCATCCAGTTATTACATGGAACAAGGCCAATCTAATGTGCTAGCCGCATTCTTGTTCATCAATTGGTCGCAAATCGATGAATTTACATGGAACAAGGTAATGTGCTAGGCACATTCTTTTTCAAATGAATGTGAAAGTTTGTCACCTGTGAGAGCTTCTTTTTCTCATTGATTGGTGTTTTTCATGTGATTTTTCAATTACACATTCTTCTTATGTGCCGGATATTACTTCCTATAACAAATTAAGACTATGTTTGAGAAAACAACTTAAATTAGTGCTTATAACATAAGTGCTAATGGCAATTTAGGGGTGTAAGTGGTTGCACTCCGAACCTTGAAACGATCCAATCGAGAAATGTGATTTGGTTCGGTTTCATGGTTTGGTTTGGTGTTTTTTCTTAGGTGTTTACAATTGGTTTGATTCGGTTCGCAGTTCTAAGAAATTTTGAACGGTTCGAATCCTATTTATTTTATTTTTTTATTTCATATTTTTCTTTCTTATATGAGACTATTGGTTGATTTAGATATTAGATTTAAGTTAAGATCAATTTTAATCTATACAATGGAAGATAAATGAATAACAACCCGATACTTATAAGTACGGAACGAGTGGCATCCCTAGAACTATTTGTTCTTTCATTATTTAGGTTTCAAAAAATAAAAAAATAAAATAAAAAGGTGAACTGAATCGAACCAAATCATTTGTAAGCGGTTCGGTTTGGTTTCGATTCCTAAAAACACTTCGAACCGAACCAAACCAAACCACTTTTATGTGGTTGATTAGGTTCTTAAAATGCATGAAAAACCAAATCAAATCGAACCGTTACACCCCTATATGGCATAAGTGCTTATGTTATAAGCACCTGACTTGAATAAATTGTTGCATTTGGATACATTTATATGTAAGCACTTAATTAAAGAAAAAAAATTATAGTTTGAAAAATTGTTGTTAGGGCGGCTTATGAAAATAAGTCAGAAACAATTTATTTTTTAGAATAAGTTGTTTCCTTAAGCTTGCACAAACACGTGCTTATGTTTTTTATTTTTTTTAGAATAAACTAAAATAAACTGTCGATAAGCTCTTCTAAAAGGGGCCTAAACCGTCGAAGGAATGACACAATGTAAAGGGCTTTAAACATTTCTCCCAAATAATAAACTGGGAAGTTACACTCATTTTGGATCATTTAAAATGATTTAACTGGTATTAATACTTATATTATTACACATACAGTCAAAAGAATACAACACAAAAGAATGTCAAACCTACAAGCCTTCTCCAAGCCAAGGCCGCATTCTTAAACCTTAAAAGGTGATGGGGAATAACAAGGCATTCCACCGCGACGCAGAAAACTACTGTCAAAACTTATACCCAAGGGCAGAAACTACAGTCTCCCCTCCCACTACTTATCTTTACATCATCTATATAGGCACGCGCTGAATATCATCCAACGCATGAACCACCACAACCTACCGGTTATAACCCATGGCTACGACGGGTATCCTCACCTTGTGGCCGCGGCTCCCCTTCAGCAGAACCTCACCGAAGCTGTAGGCTCCCGTGACTGATCGGACTGAGAGGGTGATGGTTATCGTCCTTGATGCACCGGGCCTCAGAGTCATCGCCGGTGGGTTGGTGTCGATTGCTACTGCTGGCGCCATTCGTGCTGTGATGACGTAGGTCTCTTCTTCCGCGACGTTTGTCACGGTTCTTGTGACTGTTTGAGTTCCCACAAGGTGTGAGATTGCAATGGAGGGGATGTTGAGGTTTGATGGGTGGCCGAGTGTGTAGTTGCAGGAGATGTGGCTGTAGTTCCGGATTTCGTGTGCGTCGATACCCGGGGTTGTGCACAAGAATCCCAAGTAGTCTTCATAGCCTATAACCAAATCAAACATGAGTTCTTGAAAAGAAAGCCAGAAGGGAAGAGGAAAATTCAAGAATCCCAAGTAGTCTCCATAGCCTAGAATTTAATCAAAGATGAGTTCTTGATAAAAGCCTTAAAAGAAGAGGTGAATTCAAATCAAACATGAACTTTTGAAAAAAAAAAAGAAAAAAAAAAGAAAGCCTTAAAGGGAGAGGTAAACTCAAGAATCCCAAGTAGTCTTCATAGTCTAGAACAAAATAAAACATGAATTCTTGAAAGAAAAAAAAAAAGCCTTAAAGGGAGAGGTAAACTCAAGAATCCCAAGTAGTCTTCATAGGCTAGAAGAAAATCAAACATGAATTCTTGAAAAAAAAATTAAAAAGAAAAGGTAAACTCAAGAATCCCAAGTAGTCTTCATAGGGTAGAACCAAATCAAACATGAGTTCTTGAAAAAAAAAAAGCCTTAAAAGAAGAAGTAACTCATCAGTCCTTACCTGCATTGAAAATGAGGCCAGGATCAAGAGCTGCTCTCGGGTTGACATGACCGCTTCCATAGTCGAAAGGTGTTGCAGGGACGAGGGAGAGAGTCTCGGATCCTGAAAACTGTTGGGCTCGAAGAGGCCTATCTGCCCGGTCGAGGGTTGATGATGTGGTCATCAAGGCTGACTTGATAGCAGCAGGACTCCAGTGAGGGTATTTCTGCTTCACAAGAGCAGCTATTCCTGCTATGTGAGGAGCAGCCATGCTAGTTCCGGATATCATTGCAAAGCCTTCGCCTGCACCGAGCAATAAGCTACATCATTACCTAATTAGATGAAAGATAGAATGAGGTAAAGGGGCAGTACTACTGTGAGGACATTACCTATGTAATTTGTCTCATCCGTTCCGTTTTGAGCCCAAGCAGCCCATATTAGAGAACCGGGAGCCAGAATATCGGGTTTTAAGAGATCGGCATCTTCAAAACTGTAATCTTTTATATTAGGTCCACGGGCAGAGAACAGAGCGACTTGTGGAGCTGACTTATGTAGGATAGGTCTCAGACCGTCTCCAATGCTTCCTACCGCCTTAAAGCTCTTTACCCGTCCGGTCCAATCTCTAGGCGTAGAGACATTATAGTAGTCTATAAGAGCCTGCGATATGAGACCAGCTGAATGAGACTAATTTTTTAAAGCAAAATTAGTTCATTTTCACTGGTGAAAAATATCTGCCAAAAATATGTACTTATCCTAACAGCATATGGCCTCTTGGACTAAGAAGATTAAGATCGAAGAAGGGAAGCATTAGTTACCGCTGAATTGGCCACGTCAGTTATGAGGATCCCGGGAACGGCAACGGGGACTGGATCGAATTTTGAACCCGGAGAAGCATTTTCAACTGCTAGGACGAAGCCAACTGCACCGAGGCTCTTAGCAGTCTCCGAGACTTTCTTTATGGAAGCAGTGCCAACGACAAAATTGAAAGAATAGCCACAGAGAAGAATGTTCCCCTTCACCAAGTTTTTATTTAAAACTTCGGGGCGCTGGCAATCAGCAGGGCTATATTTGGCTACGGAGGAATCCAGCATCACGTCGTTTGCTGCAACCAAGGTGAACGTTCTATTTGCGTGTGTAGCAGCTGCAGAAATAATCGGGAAAAAAAAAATCCACATCAATTTGAAAAGTAATTACCAAATTCCAATGAAGGCAGACAATCACGCCTATTTGGAACAACATCGAGCCTATTAAAGCTTAGTCGAAACAAAGAACTGAAAGTGGAAGAAATTTGAACTTCTAGATACACTTTTGATCAAAAAAGAGAAGAATGATATGGCAGAATGAGTTCTATAACTTACGAGACAAACCGAGTCCAGCTAATATTTTCCCATTTCCCATGGTAAGATGATTCTTGTATCTTCGGTCATCAACAGCAGCAGCTACGGTTGCTATCCACGGGCTGTAGGATAACAACGTTTTAGGAAACGGACCTCCGTTTCCACCCGCTTGTACAACGAAGATCCCGGCTTTCACAGCTGAAAGAATTGTGGCATCAAAAGGGTTTAGAAATGTGGTTTTAGTAGTGGCTGGAGGACTGTTGGGGCCGACCGAGAGGTTCAAAATCTCCACACCATCATGAACAGCCTGTCGACATAAAGCCACTAGTTAAAAAGAAATTAGTAATACAAGTCTGCATTATTATGGCAAGATATGAAGTATGGAGGCGAGGAATCTTGAACAGCTTGTGTTGATCTTAAAAACCAACTGATATACAGAAAGAATTAAGAGCACCTGGTCAATGGCTGCAACTACGTCGGCAACAAATCCACCGAATAGTCTATATAGTGCTTTGTAAACAGCAATTCTACACAACGCATAGACATAGTAAAGGAATTGTTGTTAAGAACAAACTATGAAAGGTTTGTGTGCCAGAGCAACTCAAAGTAAAGAACATTACCTCGCACGGGGTGCCATCCCACTTGCTCTTCCAAATTCAAATCCATGCATCCGAACTGGAATTCCATTATTACCAGCTGCAATAGCTGCTGTGTGACTGATAAAAGATACTGTTAAATCATGTTTGAAAATTGAACATACACAGTACAAAAAGAAACTGCAAAAAATAAAAAAAATAAAAATTTAACGACGTAGATCGCACATTAACTTCATGTTCATAGATATAGTTAAAGTAATTTCATGTGTATAATGGAAGGGGAAACAACAATGAAGGAAGTGATATTCTTAATTGTTATACATCATCAAAGTATAGTAAAACAAACCTTCCATGTCCATCACCATCAAGGGGATCATCAAAATCAATTTCTGCGTTAAACGCACCAGCTGCTTTAGCCGCTTCAGCAAAATGCTGAGCTCCAATAATCTTCCCATTACAGAATTTCTTCTTCGTGTTTGAGTCCACCTCACATTTACCTCTATACTTCGGAAGAGGTCCATATGGATCACTATTATGACTTGCGAAGCTTGGATGATGAGGATATATTCCTGAATCAACAAAGCCGATTACAATATCTTCCCCAGCACGGTCAAACCCACCTCCAGCTGGCCACACTCCAGTCGGAAGTCCCAAGAATTTCGGGGTGTGGGTTGTCAGTTTCCTCACTTTCCAGTCCCTCTCCACAGACTTTACTCCAGGCGCTCGCCCAAGTATTTCTGCCTACCAATATGCCCGAGTATAAGAAATACACGAAAAAGAAAAGGCAAGGAAAAAAAAATATAACAGGATGTCACCTGCTCGGGTGAAGTATGAACTGCAAATCCGTTAATAAGATGACGGTAGCTATAGAGTTTTTTATAGGTTCCTTGATCAAACAGCATGTCGAGAAGCATATCGTGCCTCTTTTCTAGATGCCGTGCATACGATGTGACCGATTCACTGAAAGACAAAAGAGGGAAACCAAATTTCAGTTTTCAGGTTCATAGACTTGTGTTAGTGTTACAAAAAGAGGATGAAGTATATCATTCATTCCTCTTCTTTCTTGTCCTAATTAAAAACGTTAAGATTTCATTTATTCAAAAGAAGTAATATCTCACTCGATGGAGCTTCACACTTCACCCATATCTTCATTGAAAGGAAAAAAGGAGTTCTTCCAAAATATAATATGAAATGTAATAAGTCAACAACTTCTACTTAAATCTCTAGTTGTTTATGAATCGTTTATTAAATTGCTATGTGATACAAGCGAAAGCCTACAAAATGATGTACGGAAACCCCACTCGATCCAGCTAAGCAAGCCACAGTTACGACACCCAAGCAGATAACCAAAGTATTCTTCTCCTTGCAACTAAAACAAAATAGATATTTGAGCTAAAAGATTGTTTAGGAGCACCTGGTGACATCAATCTTCTCATCAGAATCGGAATCGACTGCAGTGGCTTCATACCCACTAATGCCACCTGCATAGCTTATCACTGGCTCTCCTTCAAGTCTTACTATGTAGATTTCAGCTTTTCCAAGAATTACACTTGCTAACAAAATTAGGAACACAAAACCACCATTCAACTCCAGCCTTCTCATTTCAGCCAAAATTCCTCCAACTCTAGAAATCCTTGCAATCAAATCTGTCTACATAAACCAAAACTCAGTAAAGATTGAATTTAACAACAAAAAAAACCCATGGTCCAAAATAAAAGAATCAATATAGAAATTACATACATTTATAAAGGTAAAAAAATAGCAATTTAGTAAAGATTTCTCCAAATAAAATCTTGAATCCATCTTAGAGACTCTTACATCAAGAGCCCATTTACTAGACTAATACTACATCTTCTACACAGCACATATATATACACTTATATTATATATATACATAGAAAGGGAGAAATAATTACCAGTCAGAAGAGTAAATAAGCAATCAATGATCCAATATGCCACTCGGAGTTGAGTAACATTTAACTTGGATCTTTACTCTCTGTTATCCCACTCACATTTTCTCCATGTGAGAGATTTACCTGCAGCATGGCCTAATTTCATGAATGCTATATATAGACACACACATGGAGGATAAAGCAAGCGGTAACATCAAGCAAAGAATCAGCAGAAATATAACAAACTCCAAACAGCAAAAGGGAATGAAAAGCTGAGATCTTTACTCAAGAAAAGAATAATAGCCAATAATGCAGCGTTATTCCACTTTTTCACCAAGCGCGGAAGAAGAAAACATCAAGAAGATTTAGCCCATCAACCATCGCCGTCAGTTTAATCAAATTGGGAGTGTAGTTTTCTTCTTTTATTTATTTAATTTTTTTTTTGATAAATTTTCGCAGATAAATATTTTGGTGAAGGAGTGTAAAACTGTGAAAAAGAGTTGTGGGGGAGTGAAGTGGAAGTAGTTAGGGTTGAGTGAAGTATATTTATTGGAGAAATGGAGAAGAAAGGACGAGCCTTGATGATTCCATTAAACTATTGCTACCAGCTCACTCTGCTGCTGGATTTTGCGCCATCCTTTCTCTCCTCTGTCTCGCTCTCTCTCTCTCTTTCTCTTTCTCTCTCTTTTTAACTTTCTTATGTGTCACAAGAATAACATTTTCCGTTGATAATGTGACCTCAAAAGTAAAGGCCTCTATTCCACCATCCACTTTGGTACTCCCTCCGTCCCAAAATTTTTATCCACTATTTCATTTTGGAGTTGTCCCAAAATTTTTGTCCACTTTTCTTTTTTTAGTAAATTATTACACACAACTTTTTTGTGGGACCCACAACTTTATACCAATCTACACACAACTAACAACTCTCCTTAAAAACCGTGCAAAAAGTAAATTGGATAAGAATTTTGGGACGGAGAGAGTAATATATATTTTTCCAAATAATTTAATTAGAAAATCTAGCATCTTTTCAAGACGAGATAAATATGTACTCCCTCCGTTGTATTGTTTATATCTTGTTTTTTTAATTGGGCCTTCCAATTATTTCTATCATATTTTTCAAAAATAGAAAAAATTAAATTCATAATACTAAAATAAAATGGGTCTCTAATTACTCATTATTCACCTTCACATTTTATACTCTCTCCAAAGTCTTTGTTTATCACAATTCCGTTACAATTCGAATTCAGAAATTTATGATTCATAATTTTTTGAAAGACTTAAATTATTCTTTTCAATTACAATATGAAAAAAAAATCAGTTGTCTCAATTATGCCTTAATAGAATTTAGATTAATTCTCATTCATTCGAAGGAATCGCTGCTCGAAAATTATATCTGTTTATTAATACAATTAAAACTTATAAAGTAAACATATAAATAAAGTTTTTCAGTCTTCTTACTATATTATCGAAAATACAATCAACGTAATATAATATCATTGTGATATGTATCTTATGCGCGATAATCTAACTAACACGTAATCCATTATTTTGAAAAAATAAACTATGCAATAGATTTGCCCACATTAGATTGATGAAATCCTACATCCAGAACAAGATCTTGATCTAGTTAGTTAATATTAATAGTCATTGGACATAAAGGCAACAAACAACGCGTTTTTGGTTAGTGAATTTTAGGTATAAAATAAGATGAACAATCATTTATGAGTTCAAAATTCACCAAGACTGCTATGTCTGAATCTGTCACTTATAGTTAACTTAGGGTGGACGAACCCTCCTCTTTTGTTTGAAGACTAGAACATAAGAGTGGGGTTTACTCAGTGCGCACTTTGGTAGCGACTGCGGGTTACCCTCATCATTAAAAAAAAAAACAATCATTTTGATTGATAGCTTTAATTATGAAGGTCAAGTTTTTTTGTTATCATTACACTATAGGCCTCGAGATTAGGTTAATAATATTTTTAACATTTATGCCAAGCTATGCTAATACACTTTCTAATTATTTTTACGTAGTCTATCATGCAGGTACATATCATCATAGTAGAATTAATGCGTTCATAGGATACTATATATATATATTATAATACAAATAGAAAAATCAAATCTATATTTCATTGCATAATGTAGATTGAGATTTAATACTCCCTCTGTCCCGCTATTTGTGGCTCACTTTCCCGAAAATGGTGTCCTGTTATTTGTGGTCACTTTCCTAATTTGATAAAAAATTATTATCATAACTTATACTCTATTATATTTTATCTCATACTTTATTACATTCTCTCTTCTACTTTATTATCCTCCCGAAACAATTTGCCATTATGTGGGGTTTCGTTATTTTGGGAGTCAATTTTAACTCATTAATTTGTAAAAGTGTCCAATTTTAGTCGTTTTTTAAAATTGACACAATCTTTAAAAAAAAAAAAAAAAAAAAAAAACAATTTGGTTTATGTAAACATCTTCGGTCAAAAAGAATTTCATACTTTTATATATTCAATCTACTATCTCATTACGTTTCAAAAAAATTTATGGGTCTATCTCCGCTTTAAAATTCATCTCACTCTTTAATTTCTCTAATTTGGTTAAATACTATTTAATCTCATATTTCTCACAAATTCGAAAAATCAATAGTATACAAAACGTAATACATAATAAATTAAGAGACCAAATGCCTACTCCATTTTCTTAAGGATAATCGGTACACAATTTTCATTATCCACAAAATGCTTATGGGGGGGGGCTTGATTACCCCCCGGGGTAAGCGGGTGTATTAAATGTAATTGGGGGGTGGGGGGGGGGGGGGGGGGGGGGGGAGTCCCCCCCCCCCCCCCCCCCCCCCCCCCCCCCCCCCCCCCCCCCCCCCCCCCCCCCCCCCCCCCCCCCCCCCCCCCCCCCCCCCCCCCCCCCCCCCCCCCCCCCCCCCCCCCCCCCCCCCCCCCCCCCCCCCCCCCCCCCCCCCCCCGGGGGGGGGGGGGGGGGGGGGGCCCCCCCCCCCCCCCCCCCCCCCCCCCCCGGGGGGGGGGGGGGGGCCCCCCCCCCCCCCCCCCCCCCCCCCCCCCCCCCCCCCCCCCCCCCCCCCCCCCCCCCCCCCCCCCCCCCCCCCCCCCCCCCCCCCCCCCCCCCCCCCCCCCCCCCCCCCCCCCCCCCCCCCCCCCCCCCCCCCCCCCCCCCCCCCCCCCCCCCCCCCCCCCCCCCCCCCCCCCCCCCCCCCCCCCCCCCCCCCCCCCCCCCCCCCCCCCCCCCCCCCCCCCCCCCCCCCCCCCCCCCCCCCCCCCCCCCCCCCCCCCCCCCCCCCCCGGGGGGGGGGCTCCCCCCCCCCCCCCCCCCCCCCCCCCCCCCCCCCCCCCCCCCCCCCCCCCCCCCCCCCCCCCCCCCCCCCCCCCCCCCCCCCCCCCCCCCCCCCCCCCCCCCCCCCCCCCCCCCCCCCCCCCCCCCCCCCCCCCCCCCCCCCCCCCCCCCCCCCCCCCCCCCCCCCCCCCCCCCCCCCCCCCCCCCCCCCCCCCCCCCCCCCCCCCCCCCCCCCCCCCCCCCCCCCCCCCCCCCCCCCCCCCCCCCCCCCCCCCCCCCCCCCCCCCCCCCCCCCCCCCCCCCCCCCCCCCCCCCCCCCCCCCCCCCCCCCCCCCCCCCCCCCCCCCCCCCCCCCCCCCCCCCCCCCCCCGGGGGGGGGGGGGGCCCCCCCCCCCCCCCCCCCCCCCCCCCCCCCCCCCCCCCCCCCCCCCCCCCCCCCCCCCCCCCCCCCCCCCCCCCCCCCCCCCCCCCCCCCCCCCCCCCCCCCCCCCCCCCCCCCCCCCCCCCCCCCCCCCCCCCCCCCCCCCCCCCCCCCCCCCCCCCCCCCCCCCCCCCCCCCCCCCCCCCCCCCCCCCCCCCCCCCCCCCCCCCCCCCCCCCCCCCCCCCCCCCCCCCCCCCCCCCCCCCCCCCCCCCCCCCCCCCCCCCCCCCCCCCCCCCCCCCCCCCCCCCCCCCCCCCCCCCCCCCCCCCCCCCCCCCCCCCCCCCCCCCCCCCCCCCCCCCCCCCCCCCCCCCCCCCCCCCCCCCCCCCCCCCGGGGGGGGGGCCCCCCCCCCCCCCCCCCCCCCCCCCCCCCCCCCCCCCCCCCGGGGGGGCCCCCCCCCCCCCCCCCCCCCCCCCCCCCCCCCCCCCCCCCCCCCCCCCCCCCCCCCCCCCCCCC